>JACEEZ010006337.1:893585-911085 GCA_016584305.1 Chionoecetes opilio | reverse complement strand
CTTTAGCCATGACATATGATCGACAAAAATGTATAATAAATTCGAAACATTCCTAATCTTGGCTTCATTTACTCAGCCGCCTCCCAACCTTCCCCTGTAGTCTCAGGACCCACACGGGGCAGCCACAGGGGACGCGGCCCACGCCCCCCTAGGCGATATACAGATGTTCAAGTCTGAGAAAACGCAAATCCATCAACTAGCTTACATCAGACATCATCAGACAGACATCAGTCATCAAAGGCACCAATTAAAAACTATTTGGTAGGCTTCCGGACATGAACACGAGCCTGACCGAGCACCAAGGTGGGGCAGGTGAGATATTTAATTAGGTGAGCGAGGTGAGGCAGCGCGGCACCTCCGGCACTCAACACAGGTGGCACAGATAACCCCTTGAGGCCCACAACGTAATTTCCATTGTAATTTGGATACCATAAGACAATTTCAATGACTATAAGCAACATTTTAATATATATGACCTGCTTAGTATCCTTGTCTACTACTTAATTTGGTATATTCAGTTACTTTTTGTATTTTATGGCTTACAACGGACGAGTTTATGTAGCAAATGAAAGATCTGGGCGTGAAGGGGTTAAGGCAGGTGGATCCACACAACTCTCCCCTCCCTCATAACCCTTTTGGTACCGGGGAAATACTCGCCCCACCCATGAAAATTGCTCCTAAGGATGTCTGGGCCAATACATATACATAAAAACAAGATCATTCCAAGGACGTCTGAAATAATATACATTTAAGCAAAAAATAATTAAGTGTTCCTGCTCGGGAAACTAACCAGGACAAAAAAGAACTATATAAATAACGATCCGTTAACCCTGAAAACACCAGGCTTGCAGGATTTTGTTTTGTTATTCGCAGATCATTCAAGCACGCACACCCACACACACACCCACACCCACACCCACACCCACACACACACACACACACACACACACACCCACACCCACACCCACACACACACACACACACACACACACACAATACATCTAAATATACCCATAACAATTTTCCTCAAACTTATTCATTACTAATTCAGTACTAAAAACCAGCCCAAGGTGTACAAGAAAGCAGGATACCAAAGCGGGAAATCGCAGGACCAGCCATCCCTCTGCACGACACTCCCCCGTCACACCATCCGCACCTAGATCAATTGACTTTTAATCTCTTCACTCCCAGATATTTGTTATATAAAAAATCGTATGTTATTTGCCATAAAATTACGAAAAGTGACTGAATATACCAAATTGGGTAGTGTACAAGGATGCTAAACAGGTCATATCTATAAAATATTGCTTATATTCTTTAAAAATAGTCTAATGGTACCCACATCACAATGGAAAATACGTTCTGGGCCTCAAAGGGTTACTAGGTCCCTCCACGGCCAAACAAAAATTTTCTCTGGTGCGCGTGACGTTAGATAGATGGTTATTAATATTGATCGGCACCTCTCAGGCCTCACCTCCCCCTGCCCAAGATCTATAGACTTTTAAAGTATATCTACATATATAGTATATCTATTAATCTTGACTCTGCCCGTCTGTCCTGGCCTAAAGCGGTCTGCCCCAGTGTATCGTTGACGCTCACTGTTGTTGTTTTATATGTTGATGTCCTTGGTTGCATACGCCTCTCGCCCACCCCACAGCGGAGTACCCCTTGACCCGGTTAGATTCAGCCAGACTAAAGAGGCCGTCAGACCAGTGTAGTTTCCTCGTTTGACTCATAGCCAGCCTCGTATCTTCATTGCCTTCCTACAAAATATGAACTTACAAAGGAGCTTCTACGGTAAACCCCTTGACCGAACTAGATTCAGCCAGACTAAAGAGGCCGTCAGACCAGTGTAGTTTCCTCGTTTGTCTCATAGCCTCGTATCTTCATTGACTTCCTACAAAATATGAACATGCAAAGGAGCTTCTACGGTAAACCCCTTGACCCGGACTAGATTCAGCCAGACTAAAGAGGCCGTCAGACTAGTGTAGTTTCCTCGTTTGACTCATATTCAGCCTCGCCGCCTATCTTAGTTGACTTCCTGTAAGATATTAGCATACAAAAGAGCTTCTAGAAAAAGGTGGCGCGTGGGATCACTAGAGCAGGATATACTGAAAATCTCCGAACTTACTTTTATTTATAACATATTATAGAATTTAGAATATATTATTAGAACGAACATTATTTTTATATTGGACTAAGCCACTCAAGGTTACTCACATTGTGTGTACATTGTGAGGATTATAAAAGCTGATGCTGATCTACTGGTGCTTTATGAAGGGGTGGCAACATAGGATGGTAGTATGTATATGGCAGGAAAAAATAAATACATCATAAATACATTGTTTCATCATTTATATATATTAATAAATGCGTTATTAATATTATTTTATTTATATTATTATTAATACTAATACGTATTTTTTCAACATTTATATTTTAATACGTATCTTTTCAACATTTATATATTAATGCGTATTTTTTCATCATTTATATATTATACATATTTTTTCATATTTTATTAGTATAGATAAAAAAAAATACTATAGCATTAAAGTCTAGAGGGAGTTAGTGAAACCTGGCACGGCGTCACCGCAGAGTTTTTCACCCACTCTGTCTTCTCAGTACAGACTTTCTTCGCTCACCCTCGAGCGTGAGCTTCATATTAAAGCAAAGGCCGAGCTTCAAGTTAAAGCAAAGGCCGAGCTTCAAGTTAAAGCAAAGGCCGAGCTTCAAGTTAAAGCAAAGGCCGAGCTTCAAGTTAAAGCAAAGGCCGAGCTTCAAGTTAAATACTTGACACTTCTTACTTTTCCTCTCATGGCTCACGCCCCCCCCCCAAGTAATCCCCCACGCCCCCCTAAGGGGGCGCGCCCCCCAGGTTAAGAACCGCTGAACTAGATAGGTGGTGTGACGAAATAAAAAGATCTCACCAAAAAATACTGGGGGAATAAACATAATTTTTGTTCTATTTTTCCTTTCATTGCATCCGCTGCACACGCGCATACACACACGCAAACACACGCACGCACACACACACACACACACTCACACACACATACACACACACACACACACACACACACACATACACACATACACACACACACACACACACACACACAACACACACACACACACACACACACAAGTTAAAACGCAAGCACTAGAGGCCAATATTCATCTATACGTACGTAACTAAATGAGTGAGGTGCAAGGCTGTGTGTGTGCATGACGGTATCTAATATCTAATATACTATAGGAGTAGCCGTGTGTGTGTCTGTCTGTCTGTCTGTGTGTCTGTCTGTTTTGGGTAGCCGAAACTGTAAATTCAATTTTGATGAGAGTAGGCTCAAAAAATCGCAAATAAATCGTAGGTGGTAAACGGCTCGGTCCCATGTCGATTGAATTCTTTTGAAGGGGGCTTTTGGGCTAAAATCACTTTTAAGAGATTAGATTACAGGAATGAAGTCTGCGGTAACTTCTTGCCGTATTTCATTAATTCCGTAGACTCATGGACTTACCGTGTGTGTGTGTGTGTGTGTGTGTGTGTGTGTGTGTGTGTGTGTGTGTGTGTGCGTGCGTGCGTGCGTGCGTGCGTGCGTGCGTGCGTGCGTGCGTGCGTGCGTGCGTGGTGTGTGTGTGTGTGTGTGTGTGTGTGTGTGTGTGTGTGTGTGTGTGTGTGTGTGTGTGTGTGTGTGTGTGTGTGTGTGTGTGTGTGTGTGTGTGTGTGTGTGCATGCTTGCAGGACAGGCGTGGGGCTGGGGTGGGGCAGGCGTGGGGCGGCAGGTTACGATGGTGGTAGGTGGTCTATCCCGAGGGACTTTGACCAGTGACCAACGACAGCAACAACACGATTGGAGTTTGCACTCATATTGTTGCTTAAAATATACTACTACTACAAACATCAATACATGGGTCCGAAGGCCCACAAGCACTTGTGTACTCTAATAACATAACACGAGAGGTGGCGCAGGTAGTTCAAAGCCGCCGTTACGAAGGTCTTGCGTGTAATTACGTGTGTCACGGTGCGCGGCTGTCTGGCCCTGGGAGGCAGACGCAGGGCCGGGATGCTATAACCTGGGCCATACCTATACTACTATACTACTATACTACTATAACCTTATACCTGAGGAAGAATGGCGACGCGATGACGATCTAATTAAATACGAGGTTCGAACTTTCTCGGCTATTAAAATCACCTATCGTCCAGCAATTGCGGCGTTCGTCCTGCAGCAGGGCAGTAGCGGGCCTCACTTAGTGATATCAGCGCGGGGGGCGTGGCAGACGACCCTGTGACCTGCCTGACTGCCGCGGTGACCTCCCAAGCAGCGTAGTCTTGGATTGAGGCCCATCAGTGGTAGTAATCCGAAAGTTTTTTTTTACAATATCTTAGAACGCCAGTAGTTTTTTTTTTATTTCCTTCAGGACTTCGATGGTTGGCTGTGTAGGATACTGGGCCACAGTAGGATACAGTAGGTTACCTCTTACGTTAGACAAGTAAATTTTCTTCAGAGAGAATTTAACCTAATCCTGAAACGTAAGAGATAATATAGTATTCGTGCTTCATTCTGACTTTCCCTATACCACTTTTCCACTCACTCGTCTCATCTTTGTCTTATCAGTACGTCTATTCCTGTGCAACACAAGACACCATCAGCAACACACGTAACTATTAATGCTTTCCAACACCTTCCACCCTCCACCTTCCCCTTCCACCTCTCCACCCTCCCCTTCTACCATTTCCCTTCCACCTTCCCCTTCCACCTCTGCACCAACACCTTCCACCTTACATTCACCCTCATCCACTCAGCCTCCACTTCGTCATTCACGCTGCATGCACTTTAATCTCTCTTCCTTAACACCCGATGACTGGTATGATAGAGTTGGCCTCCGATGATACGCACAGGTGGATTTGAAGACGGTTGTTAAGAGACTGGTGAGTTAAACAAGGTTTTGACTAAGGGCATTATAGATAGAAGACAAATTGAAGACGGTTGTTAGAGAGACTGGTGAGTTAAACAAGGTTGTAAATAAGGGCATTATGTAAAGAAGACAAGCTGACAACAACAAAAGTAACTAGAGGGGGGGGGCACTCAGTAGAGCGCATACCTCCGCCCGAATATTTCATCAAATATACGTATATATATATATATATATATATGCACTCAGTATGAGCGCATACCTCCGGCCGAATATTTCATCAATTGGTTGCCATGGCAATAGTTGTCAATAGATTTCATCCAAAATTAAATCAGTTCTTCCTTATACCCAAAAAGACTTGTATACCCAGTTTGGTCCAAATCTATTCGTAACTTTTCGAGAAATCCTGTACACTAACAAACAGACAGACAGACAGACAGACAGACAGATCGGGGTGAAAACATAACCCCTCCAACTTCGTTGGCGGAGGTAATGAAGTAGAGAAGGTCGCTATTAGATTTTCACTATTTAGATTTGTCGCTATTATAGATTAGCCGTAGGAGTACAGACGAGGTACAGGTGTGTGCAGGTAGAGGACAGGTTATATACTTGTTGGTAAGTGATGGATGCTAATAGTAATGGCTGCTATAATATGGTGTTCATGGGATAGTAAGATAGAAGAGGGATTGGGACTTGATGTAATGGAAGGCAATTCTGTTGTAGTGGAACTGATGGGAAGGAGTAGGTATGATGTGGAAGTTTAGTAGAGGTGATGGTGGATTAATGTGCTACTGGAGCTGACTGGTAGAAGGAAACAGTAGGTAAGGTACTATAAGAGGAAGGTAGTAATGAAAGGTAGTAGTAGTAGTAGTAGTAGTTATAATAAGGATATAGTAAGGTAAAGGTAGAAGGAAAACTGGCGGCACTCACTAGTATAAATAAAGTGCAGCACCAGAGGAGAACGGTGATAGTGTTGGTGGTGAAAATAGCGGCTAAAAATAGGATTGTTGACGAAAGAGGGAGAGGTCTTCGCCGGCAGGATGAGAAGAGAGACGGATGTGATTTGTTTCACCCCCGTCATGATGTGGCCTCGGTTATTACTCTTGAGTCCAATACATGAAACTGTCCTCGCGTAGATATACCGCTGATAAGGCTATTACTCTGGTACATATATGCTAATAAATTTGCATTAATCTCCTTTAATATGAGGCAAGGCATGGATGTGCTCAACACGTGCTGGCATGTGCTGACAAAATGTTTTCTTGAGCAGCCTTCGCCTCAGCCTACAGAGGAGCGTCATGAGGGATTTGAGGACGCGAGACAGACTCGAGTTTTGAAAGACTAGTAAAGTTGCTTCAGTTTTAATGATAATATACACACATGGAAGGGAATACCTGATTTTTTGCTTGATTTCTTCTTACAATGAATTGAAAACATACATAACTTTAAGAAAAAGTTAGTATATTCTTATCCGTCTCAGTAGTGTTTGTTGTGTGTGTAGACATCGGGGGCGGCGGCGGCGGCGGCGGCCTGCTTGTTGTACAGATGGAAGAACTCAGCCTTGGCGGCCGCTACTTCGGGAGTGTCGCTCACCTGCGTGGGCACGCCGTTGTATCCATAGGAAGGAGCGCCGTAAGAAGAACCATGGGAGGTCACAACAGCAGGGCCGTGCACGGCGTGGGACACCGCAGGGCCGCTGTAGCCGGAGTTGGCGTGGACACCGTGGGCGGTGCCGTGCACGGCGTGGGACACCGCAGGGCCGCTGTAGCCGGAGTTGGCGTGGACACCGTGGCCGGTGCCGTGCACGGCGTGGGACACGTGGGACACGGCAGGGCCGCTGTAGCCGGTGTTGTGGGACACATGCACGTTACCGCCATGTCCGTAACCATAGCCCTGGGGGCGGCTGGCACGGATGGCGTGGATGGTGTTCAGCTGGTCATTGTAGCTCCTGAAGAACTGATCACGTGCGGCCGCCACCTCGTAGGTGTCTGATACAGGGATAACCTTGCCGCCAATACCGGCGGGAACACTGGACGCCAGCGGGCCCACGTAACGGGGCTGCTCGTAGCCGTGCACGTGGCCGCCATAAGTGGGAGTGCCGTAGGAGGGGAAGCCGTAGGCCTGATGGGTGGAGACCACCGTCATCACTGCCAAAACAACCTGAAAAGTTGTGAAGAATTTAGAGAGGGGAGACGACACCTCCAAGGCACCAGCAGGCAGCGGCAGCAGGCACTGTGCCGTCACCCTAGCCAGTGCCACCATCGGGGCGTCGGAAAGGTGGGGAGGCTGTTCTTCTGCCTTTTTGGTGACATGAAAAGTGAACATGTTTGATCAAAGCGAAAGAAGCAATTCCACAAACAAAAAACAACAGTGTTTGCACAGGAACTCCCTTCGCTGTGCACACCGCCATGCAGTAGTTACCAGAGTCCTCATGGTGCCGCGGTAAGGTGGGTGGTGGTGTCGAGCTGAAGTGCTGGGGCGATCTGCGACACACACTTGTCGCACGCCGTATTTATATTGTTCCGACGCCCGCCTCTCCCGACCTCGCCCCTCCCAACTACTATCTCCCTCCCTCTATACTATATCTCTATACTATATCTATACTCTATACTATATCTCTAGTCCCTCCCTCTATATTAATACATAGTTATGAGAATACAAGTTACAAGAATATCAAGAAACAAGAATATCAGAAAAAAAAGTTAATTACTCACTGTATCAAAATTGGAACTGAAAATAGAAAGAAGAGCAAAATTCTTGAAAAAAAGTCATATACCATCAGAATCTGGCGTATAAAAACAAAAAAATATAAATATGAAGGAAAAAAAGTGTATTACTCCCTGTATCAAAATTGGAACCGAAAATAGAACGAGCAAAATTCTTTAAAAAAAAATCATATACTGTAGTGGCCCCAAGGTTGGGGCCACACACCTGGCCAATTACCCCTAACAGGTCAAGCCAAAACCTGGCGTGACCTGACTCCGCCGTGACCCAAATACCTCCGCGCGCTCCTCCCTTTCCTTGTCTTGGTGACGAGAATTCTCCAGTTACCTCCCCGGTACCACAGTGAGAGGACACACACCTTCTCTCGGTGTTCCTCGTGGCCTCCCTCCGCTGTACCTACATATTCCCGCCGTAATAAACTTGTGTGTGAACTCTGTGTTTGGTGCAACCCGTGTCTAGCTAAAGTGAATACTACAATACCATCAGAATCTGGCGTATAAAAACATAAAAACTAAAATATGAAGGAAAAAAAGATAATTACTCACTGTATCAAAATTGGAACCAAAAATAGAAAGAAGAGCAAAATTCTTGAAAAAAAGTCATACGCCATCAGAATCTGGCGCATAAAAACAAAAAAACTGAAATATGAAGGAAAAAAAGAATATCAGGAAAAAAAGTTAATTATTTAAATAGTTATAGCTAATTTGTTTTTATACGCCAGATTCTGATGGTATAGGATTTTTTTCAAGAATTTTGCTCTTCTTTCTATTTTCGGTTCCAATTTTGATACAGTGAGTAATTAACTTTTTTTCCTGATATTCTTTTTTTCCTTCACATTTTTGTCTTATTTTTATAAGCCAGATTCTGATGGTGTATGCAGTGGCGGAACTGCGGGGGGGGGGGGGGGGGGCACGCTTCCCCACGAGTGCCCCCGAATTTTTACACCCCTTGTTCCGCCACTGACACACACACGTCAATACGCAAGCACTAGAGGCCAATATTCATCTATATAACTAAATGAGTGATGTGCAAGGCTGTGTGTGTGTGTACATGACGGTATGTACTCTAGTAACATAACACGATGTGGTGCCAGTGTTTCCGTGTCTTGACAATGTGAGTTGGAATGAAATTAATTAAGATTAATTCTCCACTGAAAGGAGTATTTGTTAGTTATAACTTATAACGATGAAATGATTTTGATTTAGAAGGGAAATGCTGCCACCAGTCCAAGCGGGTATTCCTATGGTCTACCTTTTGAACAAGATTTAAAGAATAAAGATTACGGTAGTTATGGGGATACTCTTAGTATACCGAGTAAGTCTGAAACTCTTTCGGAAACGTGAATAAGTATTTCCACAGCAGAGAATAAGTCACCTGGGGTTTAGCAAGAAAACTTCCTACTTTAACTCATTTGATTTATTTAACAAGAAAGATTACTTATCCTTAAAAACTTATGCATATTTATGGTTTATCACGGGAGGACAGTCGCTGAGGGGCATGACCTTTCACACGGACTATATTCATAGGCCTACAACCTGATCCTATACTGAATAATCATCTAACTTAGACATGGAAATATAGAGGAGACAAGTGTGGGGGTACTGATAATATTTGTGCAATTATGATCATGTGGGAATATGTGTTTCCACTTTGAAACGTCCACACGCTTGCCTGGAGGACGGAAAAGAAGCGAATCTTTCGTTAGACGGGGAGGGAGGGGGGGAGACTAACACTGGTTAAGATATCACATCACAAGAAAAAAAAGAAAAAGAGGAGATGAAAACGAATAACACCTTACCTGGAGGACGGAAAAGAAGCGAATGCCTTCGCATGGGTCGTCCTGGGTGACTGAGGACAGCTAAAACGCGGGAATTAACGAATGTTCAAATACTCACTAGAGTCTTCATCTACGGGGACGCAACGCGTCGAATGACTCTTATTAGCTGGGGGGAGCAACTATACATACGAATGGAATAACTATAATCCAGTTCTCTTAATTTGATGTAGAAAATTTTATTTATAAGACTAACCAATGTGGGTTTATTACACCTTGTCCGGGGTCCTTTCTCCCGGATGCGTTTTTCAGAGACACGGGGTAGTGAGACGTGAAAGGGATGTTGGAAGACTTTTAAGTTTAGCGAAAAACTACACTAATTTGTGTCAATATTTGAAACAAACCCCTCTATTTTTCTACTTTTTAAGTATTATAAGAATCTAAGAGGGTTATTCGATTTACCAGGGGGAATAAGGGAAAAATAAAGAGTTTGAGTCTACCACTTATCGGTGACCGCGAAGTTAATGTCGCACCGATTAGACCTCGTGGCTTTTGCGTTTGGGGGGGGAGAGAAAGAAAGGGAGGGTGTAAGGGGGGGATAGGAATATTAGAGAGAGAGAAATAATACGCTAAAGATAGGGCGTAATAGAAAAATGAAGAATTTGAATGACGTTATCCAAATAGTGACCTGTTTTCACTTAGTCTGGATTGAAGCTTCACTTGGTTTAGACTAAACCTATGGTTATTGAAACCTTCTCTTACCTTCCATAGAACATATAACTCGGAAATCGTGTGATGGAAATTTCCATCATTACTCTTGGAATTTTCCGGCATTACAACGGGAGGTGGCGCAGGTAGTTCAAAGCCGCCGTTACGAAGGTCTTGCGTGTAATTACGTGTGTCACGGTGCGCGGCTGTCTGGCCCTGGGAGGCAGACGCAGGGCCGGGCTGCTATAACCTGGGCCATACCTATACTACTATACTACTATACTACTATAACCTTATACCTGAGGAAGAATGGCGACGCGATGACGATCTAATTAAATACGAGGTTCGAACTTTCTTGGCTATTAAAATCGTCTATCGTCCTGCAATCACGGCTATCGTCCTGCAGCAGGGCAGTAGCGGGCATCACTTAGTGATATCAGCGCGGGGGCCGTGGCAGACGACCCTGTGACCTGCCTGACTGCCGCGGTGACCTCCCAAGCAGCGTAGTCTTGGATTGAGGCCCATCAGTGGTAGTAATCCTAGAGTTGTTTTTTACAATTTATATAGCGCCAGTAGGGTCTTTTTTTATTTCCTTCAGGACTTCGATGGTTGGCCGTGTAGGATACTGGGCCACAGTAGGATACATTAGGTTACCTCTTACGTTAGACAAGTAAATTTTCTTCAGAGAGAATTTAACCTAATCCTGAAACGTAGGAGATAATATAGTATTCGTGCTTCATTCTGACTTTCCCTATACCACTTTTCCACTCACTCGTCTCATCTTTGTCTTATCAGTACGTCTATTCCTGTGCAACACAAGACACCATCAGCAACACACGTAACTATTAATGCTTTCCAACACCTTCCACCCTCCACCTTCCCCTTCCACCTCTCCACCCTCCCCTTCTACCATTTCCCTTCCACCTTCCCCTTCCACCTCTGCACCAACACCTTCCACCTTACATTCACCCTCATCCACTCAGCCTCCACTTTGTCATTCACGCTGCATGCACTTTAATATCTCTTCCTTAACACCCGATGACTGGTATGATAGAGTTGGCCTCCGATGATACGCACAGGTGGATTTGAAGACGGTTGTTAGAGAGACTGGTGAGTTAAACAAGGTTGTGATTAAAGGCATTATAGATAGAAGACAAATTGAAGACGGTTGTTAGAGAGACTGGTGAGTTAAACAAGGTTGTAAATAAGGGCATTATGTAAAGAAGACAAACTGACAACAACAAAAGTAATGAAGTAGAGAAGGTCGCTATTAGATTTTCACTATTTAGATTTGTCGCTATTATAGATTAGCCGTAGGAGTACAGACGAGGTACAGGTGTGTGCAGGTAGAGGACAGGTTATATACTTGTTGGTAAGTGATGGATGCTAATAGTAATGGTTGCTATAATTGGTGTCAGGGAAGAATGAAGGGGGATTGGATTAGTAAGGAAGGAATTCTTTTTGTGGAATGATTGGGAAGGGTAGGAAATGGATGGGAAGTTTGGGAAGGTGGGGTGGATTAATTTTACGGGAGTGAATGGTAGAAGGAAAAGTAGTAAGGTATATAAGAGAAGGGTGGGAAAAAGGTAGTAGTATATAGTATAGTATTTTATAATAAGGATTGAAAGGTAAAGGTAGAAGGGAAAAAACTGGCGGCACCACTATTTATAAATAAATGAGCACCGAGGAGAAACGTGTAGTTTTGGTGGTGAAAATAGGGTAAAAAAAGGGATTGTTGCGAAAGGGGGAGAGGTCTTCCCCGGGGATAGAAAGGAGTAGGATTTTGTTTCCCCCCCGTCATGATGGGGCCTGGGTTATTACTCTTGAGCCCAATACATGAAACTGTCCTCGCGTAGATATCCGCTGAAAAGGGCTATTACTCTGGTCATATATGCTAAAAAATTTTTTTCCCCAAAGTAATTTTTTCCCTTTATGGAGGAAGGCATGGTTTGTGCTCAACTGCTGCTTGCTAAAAAATGTTTTCTTGACAGCCTTCGCCCAGCCACAGAGGGCGTCATGAGGGATTTAGGACGCAGACAGACTCGATTTTTAAAAAAACAGAAAATTTGCTTGTTTTATGAAAATTACACACAGGAAGGGAAAACCTGATTTTTTTTTGATTCTTCTTAAAATGAATTAAAAACAACATAATTTAAGAAAAAGTAGTATATTTTTTTTATCCTCTCAGTATTTTTGTTGTGGTGTAACATCGGGGCGGGGCGGCGGCGGGGGCCCTGTTTGTTGTACAGGTGAAGAACTCCCCTTGGGCGCCGCTACTTCGGGAGGTCCTCACCTGCGGGGGCACCCCCTTTTGGCCCATAGGAAGGAGCGCGTAAGAAAAACCATGGGATACAACAGGGGGCCCGTGACGGGTGGGACACCGCAGGGCCCCCTGTACCCGGAGTTGGCGTGGAACCCCGTGGGCGGTCCCGTGCACGGCGTGGGACCCCGCGGGCCGCTGTACCCGGGGTTTTTTGGGGGACCCCGGGCCGGGTCCGGGCACGGGGGGCCGGTAACCTAGCCCTGGGGCGGCTGGCACGGATGGGGGGTGGGTTTTGGGCTTTAGCCCCAAAATGGGGCCCCCCCGATTTGTTTTAAAAAAACCCCCGGGGGGGACGGCCGCCGCGGGACGCGGGGTTCCCGGCCCTGCCCCCCAAAATGGGGAGGGAAGGGGACCGGGGAGGGGGGGCACCCAACCCAAAAAATGAAAAATTTAAAAAGAAAACGACCCTTTCCCGGCCCCCAAGCAGCGGCAGCAGGCATGTGCCGCACCCTAGCCATTTTTACCACGGGGGGGGAAAGGGGGGAGGCGTTCTTCTGCCTTTTTTGGGGACATGAAAAGTGAACATGTTTTATCAAAGCGAAAGAAGCAATTCCCCAAACAAAAAAAAAGTGTTTGCCCCCCCCCCCTTCGCTGTGCCACCGCCCGCATAGTTACCAGAGCCTCATGGTGGCGGTAAGGGGTGGTGGTTCGAGGGGGGGTTGGGGGGTCTGCGACACACACTTGTGCACGCCGTTTTTTATTTTTCCGCCGCCCGCCTCTCCCGACCTCCCCCTCCCAACTATTCTCCCTCCCTTATACCAGGGTTTACAACCCCAACGAAACCGTTTCTCAAAAAAATTTAAAAACAGTGGTATGACCCATATAAAAAAGGAATTACAAAAAATAAAATTTTTCCCCCAAAAAACCCCTTTTTTTTTTCCTTTTCCTTTCCCCCTTTTCTCTTCCCTTTTTCCCCCTTTTTTCTTTCCCCTTTTATTTCCCCCTTTTCCCCCCTTTTTTTCCTTTTCCCCCTTTCCCCCCTTTTCCCCCCTTTCTCAAGCAAACTGAAAAAAACTTGTTTGCGGAAAATTTTTTTTTGCCTCCTTTTCTTTTAAAAGTGGGTTTAAAAAAAAGGAAAACAGTAAAAAAAATTGTTTTTTTTTTAAAAAAATTTTTAATAATAGTGGAAAAGGTTTCCCCAATTTTTTAAAACCCAATAATACATTTTTTTTTTTTGGGGGGTTATTTAAAAATTTTTCTATTTTTTTTTAAATTTTGGGAATTTTTTAAAAATGGCAAAAGGCCCCCAATTTTGAAGCCCATTTCGGACGATTCCGATCTTTAATATAAACATACAAAAAAATTTTAGGTGCCGGGAAAAGGTGGGTGGTGGTGTGAGCTGAAGTGCTGGGGCATTTTGCGACACACACTTTTTTCCGCCCCCACCCCGTATTTTTATTTTTTTCCGCCGCCGCCCTCTCCCGCCCCCTCGCCCCTCCCAACTACTTCTCCCTCCCTCCATATTTATATCTCTATACTATATCAAATACTCTATACTATATCCCCCTACCCCTCCCTCTAAAATTAAACATAGTTATGAGAAAAAACAAGTTCAAGAATATCAAAAAACAAAAATTAAAAAAAAAGAAAAATTTTACTCCGGGGATAAAAATTTGGGAACTAAAAATAGAAAGAAGAGCAAATTCTTAAAAAAAGTCATATACCTCAGAATCTGGCGTAAAAAAACAAAAAATATAAAATAAAAGGAAAAAAAGTGTATTCTCCCCTGAAATAAAAATTTGGGAAACCCGGGGGAAAATGAACGGGGAAAAAATTTTTAAAAAAAAAAAAAATCTATACTGTAGGGGCCCCCAAGGGTTTGGGGGGCCACACACCCGGGCCCCAATTTAACCCTAACAGGTAAACCCCAACACCTGGCGTGACCTGACTCCGCCGTGACCCAAATACCTCCGTGCGCTCCTCCCTTTTCTTGTCTTGGTGACGGGGAAATTTCCCCAGAAAACCCCCCCGCCCCCAAAGTAAAGAGGACACACACCTTCTCTGGGTTTGTTCCTCGGGGGCCTCCCTCCGCTGTCCCCTACATACCCCCCCGCCGTAATAAACTTTTTGTGTGAACTCTGTTTTTGGTGCAACCCTTTGTCTAGCTAAAGTGAATACTACAATACCACCCAAATCTGGCGTATAAAACAAAAAAACTAAAAAAATTAAGGAAAAAAAAGAAAATCGGGAAAAATTTTTTTTTATTCACTGTATAAAAATTAAACCCAAAAAAATGAGAAAAGAGCAAAATTCTTGAACATCATAACCAGCAAAATCTGGCGTATAAAAAAAAATTTAAAAAAATTTTTGTAAAAAAAGAAAAATTTCTGGGAAAAAAATTTAAATTACTCCTGTAAAAAAATTCGAACCAAAAATAGAAAAAAGGGGAAGGAAAAAATTCTTAAAAAAAAAGTCTCGCCTCAGAATCTGGCGAAATAAAAAAAAAAAAAAATTTAAATTGAAGGAAAAAAAAATTCGGGGAAAAAAAAATTTAAATTTTTTTTAAATTTTAGCTAAATTTTTGTTTTTTAACGCCGATTCGGATGGTATGGGTTTTTTTTTAAAAGAATTTTCCCCTTTCCCTTTTCTTTTTTGGGTTTTTCCAAATTTTTTATCCCGGGTGGAAATTTAAAATTTTTTTTCCTAAATATTTTTTTTTTTTCCTTCACTTTTTTGTCTTTTTTTTTTTATACCCAAATTTTCCTGATGGTGGATGCAGTGGGGAATTTGGGGGGGGGGCCCGGGGGGGGGAAACCCCCTTTGGCCCCCCCCCCGGGAGTCCCCCCAAATTTTTTAAAAACCCTTGAACCCCCACTGACCACCACGTAAATACGCAAGCACTGAGGCCAAAAATTCATCTCTATAACTAAATGAGGGGAACATGAAAGCTGTGGGGGTGTGTTTTGCTTTAAAGGTGTGTACTCTAATAACATAACCAGAGGTGGGGGAAAGGTAGTTAAAAGCCGCCGTTACGAAGGTTTTTGCGTGAAATTCCTTTGGGTCAGGGTTGCGGGGGCTGTCTGGCCCTGGGAGGCAGACGCGGGGCCGGGGCCCTGCTAAAAAACCCTGGGTCATCCCTATACAAACATACTCTATACTACTAAAAAACCTTAAAACCTGAGGAAAAATGGCGAGGGCGATGACGACCCAAATTTAAAATACGGGGTTCAAAATTTTCCCTCGTCTATTAAAATCCCCTTCGTCCAGAAATTTGCGGCTTTTTCCGCCCTGCACCCGGGGCATAGGGGGGCCTCATTTTAGTGAAAATCAAGCGGGGGGGGCGTGGCAGCCCGCCCCTGTGACCTGCCTAAACTCCCCGCGGTGCCCCCCCAAAGCGCTTTAGTTTTGGGGTTTTAAAGGGCCCATCAGTGGTAGAAATCCAAAGTGGTGTTTTTTTTTTTCAATTTAAAATAGCGCCAGTGGGGTCTTTTTTTTTTTTCCCTTTTTCGGGACTTCGAGGGTTTCCCCCGGGGTTTGGGTTTACGGGGCCCCAGTAGGATCCCTGGGGTTTCCTCTTTCCTTTAGACAAGAAAATTTTTCTTCGGAGAATTTACCCTAATCCTAAAACGTAAGAGATAATTTTAGTTTTCGGTGTTTTCTTTTCTGTTTTCCCCCCTATACCATTTTTTCCCCCTCCATCTTCTAAATTTTTTTGTCTTATCAGTAGCCCTATTCCTGTGAAAACACAAACACCATCGAAACACACGAAACTATTAATGTTTTCCCCCCAACCCAAACCTTCCCCCTTTCCCCCCTCGGGCCACCAACACCTTCCCCCCTTTACATTAAACCCTTTCATCCCCCCAGCCTCCATTTTCGTCATTCACCCCTCCCAATGCCTTTAATCTCTCTTTTTAAACCCCCCGTTTACGGGGTATGATAGATTTGGGCCCCCCGATATACGCACGGGTTTGGTTTTGGGGAAGAGGGTTGTTAGAGAGACTGGTGATTTTAAAAAAGGGTTTTGGTGTTAAGGCATTAGGGGATAGAAAAGGGCGAATATGGATATGTATCCTGCCTATGAATATGGCCCTTTGTATTTTATGGTAAAAAAAAGGTGGATTTAAAAAAGGGTTGTTACAGAGACGGGGATTTTCCCCAATTTTGTGAATATAGGCATTATGGGTAGAAGACAAACTAACAACAACGATAAAAGTACTGAAGGAGAGAAGGTCGCTATTAGATACACTACAGGTGAGGTACAGGGGTTTGCAGGTAGAGGAGAGATAATACATTTGAAGGTAATAAGTTTCCTAATGCTCTCTTCTATCTTACTGTCCCAAATGAATACCAAATTATAACAACCTCTACTATTAGCCTCAGTCATTTATCTTTTTTTTGTGTGTGATGTAAAAAATATAATAAATAAAAAAGGGTTAATGACGGGGATGATTAAAAAAAAATTGACTATAAAGGTTGCTAAAAATGGTGCTCACGGGGAGTGGATGGGAGGGTTTTAAAGGGATAAACTTAAGGGAAAAAAAATTTTCTTTGGGGGAAGGGTTTGGTGTGGGCAAATGAGTGGGTTTATAGTGGGGAAACTGAAAGTAAGGTAAGGGGTGGGAAAGGGGGTGAGGGTTAAATGTTGCTCCCGGGAGCGGGACGGGGAAAAGGGAAAATAAAAGTAAGGTTTTAAAAAGAGGAAGGTAGTAGTAGTAAATATTAGTGGTTTTTAATAAGGATATAGTAAAGGTAAAGGGAAAGGGAAAAATGGGCACTCCCCCTAGTATTAAAAAAAATGAGGCAGCTGAAGAGAACGTTTGGGGTTGGTGGTTTAAAATAGTGGATAAAAAAATTTTTGTTGAAAGAAAAAAAGGGAGAAGTCCCTTTGGGGGGGGGGGGTTCTGGATGACTAGAGGGGATAATTTTTTTCCCCCGTCCCTGATGTTCCTCGGTTATTAAAATCTTGATCCAATACATTAAAATGTCCTCGGGGTAGATTACCCCCTGATTTAAAGGGTATTTCTCTGGTACATATTGCTTTAAAAAATTTGCATTAATCTCCTTTTAAAAATGAGGCAAAAGGGGAATGTGCTCAACACGTTCTGGGA
>JACEEZ010006337.1:851085-888585 GCA_016584305.1 Chionoecetes opilio | reverse complement strand
ACATGAAGGGGAAATCCGGATGGTTGAACTGGTTGAAGGGGAAACAACAGAAAAAATGGTTGGGATCCACTGAACTAGATTATAACTAGAGATATTAGATTTTGTTTTCATTCGTCCTAATCTAAACTTTTATTTATTCCTTTCATCTTTATAACTGTGGATTTTTCTTTTCTTTCGCCCATTAATCTGAAGGCAAATCTTTATTTTTTTTCCTCTTCCTGTTTTATATTTCCACATAAATATATTGTTATTTTTATTTTTCACATTTATATATTTTTCTATTTCCACACCCTCTCTCTCTTCCATTTTGAGGAACGTTTATGAGGAATGAATCAGCGCTAAGTCAGATGTTGTTACCGCCATGTCACCCCCCATTACTCCCATGACATGCTTACAAGTGTATAAGTATTGTAAGTATTGTAAGTATTGTAAGTATTGTAAGTATTGTAAGTATTGTAAGTATTGTAAGTATTGTAAGTATTGTAAGTATTGTAAGTATTGTAAGTATTGTAAGTATTGTAAGTAGTGTAAGTATTGTAAGTATTGTAAGTAGTGTAAGTATTGTAAGTATTGTAAGTAGTGTAAGTATTGTAAGTATTGTAAGTAGTGTAAGTATTGTAAGTATTGTAAGTATTGTAAGTATTGTAAGTATTGTAAGTAGTGTAAGTATTGTAAGTATTGTAAGTATTGTAAGTATTGTAAGTATTGTAAGTATTGTAAGTATTGTAAGTATTGTAAGTATGTAAGATTTAGTAAGTATTGTAAGTATTGTAGTTTAAAGTATTGTAGATGTATTTGTAGTATTGTAAGTATTGTAAGTATTGTAAGTAATGTAAGTATTGTAAGTATTGTAAGTATTGTAAGTATTGTAAGTATTGTGAGTATTGTAAGTATTGTAAGTATTGTAAGTATTTTAAGTATTGTAAGTATTGTGAGTATTGTAAGTATTGTAAGTATTGTAAGTATTGTAAGTATTGTAAGTATTGTAAGTATTGTAAGTATTGTAAGTATTGTAAGTATTGTAAGTATTGTAAGTATTGTAAGTATTGTAAGTATTGTAAGTATTGTAAGTATTGTAAGTATTGTAAGTATTGTAAGTATTGTAAGTAGTGTAAGTATTGTAAGTATTTTAAGTATTGTAAGTAGTGTAAATATTGTAAGTATTGTAAGTAGTGTAAGTAGTGTAAGTATTGTAAGTAGTGTAAGTATTGTAAGTATTGTAAGTATTGTAAGTAGTGTAAGTATTGTAAGTAGTGTAAGTAGTGTAAGTATTGTAAGTATTGTAAGTATTGTAAGTAGAATAAAGGAAAGGTACTATTAGTGAAATGAAACTAGAGTGTAGCCTATAATTCCTAATACTCGTCTTCCTTTGAATGTAATTACTTTCACCACTCTATCCCACCCTATTTCTTTTCTTTTCATTCATTTAAATTCTTTCCTATTTTTTTCATTTTTTTCATTTTTTTCATCCTTTCGACACTTATTCCGAATGATCGTATTCTAACCTTCCTTACACCTCTAAGCCTGCCAAATTTTTAACTCAATCTAGCCATATTCTCCTTTATTCAACCTAATGTACACTTGACCTAACCCTTATCTAACCAAACGCCACCTTTCCCTAACCCTCCCTCACCCTTTCTTTCTCCTCTCCCATGCCTCACGACCCACCACCCACACCCTTGACCACACTCTTCTCCTCCCCTGGTTTAGAACTGACCATTCTTCACCATTGTTCATGTATCTCAAAGGGTCAACTAATATTATTGTCGACACCTGCAGTAGACAGACATCCTACTGACAGAAAATGAAAGAACCAGTAGCAGGATCCCGCCACACGCACGTACGCTCCCACGGCATTCTCAGAACCCTATTAAGCGACTGTCTCTCTATATTTGTGGTTATTGAACATACTTTTTTTTTGTGTGAGGGAATATTTCTTAAGGGGATGGACTTCAGCAAAAATAATCGCAGTTTGGGTCCGATTGGGAGTGCTGGGAGGTGAAAGGGTGTGGTGTGTGGAGGAAAGATGGGGGTGTTGGGGAGAAGTGGTGGTGGTGGTGGTGTAGGAAAATTGCATGTTGAGTAAAATAAAAAAATAATAAAAAAGATGCAAGAAATTCCTCACTTCCGCTTACTTCCTTCTCTTCATTTTGTTTCCACTTTCCCTCTCTCTTCTCCTCACTTTCCCTCTCTCTGCTTACACTTTCCCTCTCTCTTCTCCTCACTTTCCCTCTCTCTGCTTACACTTTCCCTCTCTCTTCTCCTCACTTTCCCTCTCTCTGCTTACACTTTCCCTCTCTCTTCTCCTCACTTTCCCTCTCTCTGCTTACACTTTCCCTCTCTCTTCTCCTCACTTTCCCTCTCTCTGCTTACCACTTTCCCTCTCTCTTCTCTTCACTTTCCCTCTCTCTTCTCTCACTTTCCCTCCTTGCTACACTTTCCCTCTCTCTTCTCCTCACTTTCCCTCTCTCTGCTTACACTTTCCCTCTCTCTGCTTACATTTTCCCTCTCTCTGCTTACACTTTCCCTCTCTCTGCTTACACTTTCTCTCTCTCTGCTTACACTTTCCCTCTCTCTGCTTACACTTTCCCTCTCTCTATTCCTCACTAAGTCTTTCCCTTTCGCTTTCCATTACATTGTCGTTCAGTCTTGTTTTGAAGAGTAATATTGCCTTTCCCCTCCCCTCCTTCCTCCCCCCTCCCCTCCTTCCCCCTCCCTCCCTCCTCCCCCTTCCTCACTACAACACATGCCCATTACCACTTCCACGGTTACGGGCTGGGGGGGAGGAAGAGGGGGGGAAGGAGTGGTGAAAGGGAGGGGGGGAGCATGATAACTGGTGGTGGGAACAGACAAGACATGGGCGTGGCGTGAATACAGGTGGAGTGGAATAGTTGCTCGAGAGAGAAGCATGGGAAGAAAATGTGTTGTTTTATGTGGAGGAAAGGGATGTGGAAAGTGGAGGAGGTGGAGGAAGTAAGAAAGAAGAAGTAGAAGAAGAAGAAGAAGAAGAAGAAGAGAAGAAGAAGAAGAAGAAGAAGAAGAAGAAGAAGAAGAAGAAGAAGAAGTAGAAGAACAAGAACAAGAAGAAGAAGAAGAAACCACATGAAAAAGAGAGGATGATTACATAGGACTACATAGGAAGAACTGATAACAGGAAACTCTGAGGATGAGGAGGTGGAGGAATACAAAGGAAAAGGCAAACAGCAACTGGCCTTTTCGCTCAAACAAGGCTAGGTGAGCTGGTAGAGATTGATTGATTGATTGATTGATTGATACATTTATTGGCCACTTTGTACATAACATAAATACACAATAATAATAATAATGCAGCCAAGGTCCATTGAGCCAAGGCTATTACGGACCAACAATTATAATTAATGTTATCTGACGCATGTTGTGGCCCATCCACCACCATGGATTACTGCCTTAATAAACCATGAATCTCGCGGAAAATAATATGAATAATAATGAATAATAATGAATAATAATGTATAATAATGAATAATAATGAATAATATAAGCAATAATATTAGTAATAATGATAACTGATAATGATAATGATAATGATATAGAAATAATAATAATAATAGTAATAATAATACCAATAAGCTATAGTAATAATAGTAATAATGATAATAATACTAAATATATAATAAATGATAATAATAATAATAATATCAATAAAAATAAAAATAAAATATAATAATAATAATTAATATAAATAATAATAATGATAATAATAATGATAATGATAATAATATAAATAATAATAATGTAATATTGATAGTAATAATAATGATAACAATAATTATAATATAATAATATTTGCAATAATGATAATAATATTTATAATATTTATAATAATAATAATGATAAATGCACCTACCATAACATTACTATATGCAGTCTTTCAACTTGCATCACAAAAATTAGTTTTATAATATAAGTGTCTCACCTAGAATATAAAAAATAGAAATATTACCGGTAAATCTAATTGTAATTAGCTAATAACATGTTTTTGTGTCTGTTTTTGAGTCCAGCTCGTGAATTACTGTTCCTTGTCTCTTGAGGAAGTTGGTTCCAGTGTTTGGGTCCTCGGAATAGGATACTCTGTTGGGCGTGACTTGTTCTACACAGTGGGGTTCTTAAATTATTTATTCTTCTAGTGTCACTACGATCTATTACATTAAAATTACAATTTATTGGAAATGAATGCAAGGCCCCGTATACAAATAAGCATGTCTGTAGGTGTATAACATCTTGTCATTTAATAATGTGTAGCTTATAAAGAGAGGGTGAGTGTGATCATAGCGTTGGCTGCGAGACATTATGCGTATCAGCTTCTTCTGTTCAACAAAAAGATGATCTATGTATGTTTTATAAGCTCCCCCCCATAAAGAACAACAATATAATAGATATGGATATGCTAGTGAAATATATATTTGTTTAAGACTGTCATTATTCACAGGGTTTCTAATCCTGTACATTATACCTGTTATTTTAGACAATTTTGTTTTTAAGCATTCTATATGAGATTTCCATTTTAAAGAGCTTTCAATTATGACACCTAAAAATCTTATTTCATTAACTTGATTTATAATTAGATTATCAATTTTTATATTTATATGGGGTGTTTGTGTCATTAAGAGATGTGAAATCATGTAATTTTGAGAGAGAGAGAGAGAGAGAGAGAGAGAGAGAGAGAGAGAGAGAGAGAGAGAGAGAGAAGAGAGAGAGAGAGAGAGAGAGAGAGAGAGAGAGAGAGAGAGAGAGAGAGAGAGAGAGAGAGAGAGAGAGAGAGAGAGAGAGAGAGAGAGAGAGAGAAGAGAGAGAGAGAGAGAGAGAGAGAGAGAGAGAGAGAGAGAGAGAGAGAGAGAGAGAGAGAGAGAGAGAGAGAGAGAGAAGAGAGAGAGAGGAGAGAGAGAGAGAGAGAGAGGAGAGAGAGAGAGAGAGAGAGAGAGACTTTTATATTTACTCGGGTGACACAAATAGCACTTGACTGTTTATCAGGTATTTATGCAGTCATGTGCGGGAAGACATTATATACACAATATGAAGATAAAATATTTAGCTGAGAAGTAGGAGTGTTTTGTGAAGTGACTGTGATATTGATTACTGTTGTTGTATTCTTTATGTGTGTGTTTTTTTTTTTGTGTGTGTGTGCATGCGTGCAAGACCATGGTCAAGTGGAATTGTTGTATTACGCCCAATGATCGTGAGATAAACACACACACACACACACACACACACACACACACACACACACACACACACACACACACACACACAGTTATTTTGATAATGATAACATCGCTACCATTGTAAGGAAAGATAGACATTGCAGTATTAATAACGCATATATTTATTGATTGCTCACAAGCTCACATGACAGTTTATACAGACAGTCTCCCCAGGTGGTGGCGGCTCAGTAGTGTTTGTCGTGCGTGTAGTCGTCGGGCGCGGCGGCGGCGGCGGCGGCCTGTTGGTTGAAGAGGTGGAAGAATTTGGCTTTGGCGGCTGCCACTTCGGGAGTGTCGCTCACCTGCTGGGGGGCTGCGGCATGTCCGTAGGAGGGGGCGCCGTGGCCATGGGCGGGGGCATGGACGGGGGCATAGGGGGGGACGTAAGAGGGGCCGGCACCATGGGCATAAGAGGGGGTGTCGTAGGAAACGTGGGACACGGCGGGGGCGTGAGCGGACCCTGCAGAGCTGTAAGAGGGGGTGTCGTAGAGTGAGTGGGGCACGGCGGGGCCATAGGCGTGGGCGGGGGCATAGGAGGCGGGGGCGGCGTGGTGGTAGCCGGGGGAGCCGTAGCGGCCGGCACGGATGGAGTGAATGGTATTCACTTGGTTTTGATAAGCATGGAAGAACTGGTCACGGGCGGCCGCCACCTCGTAAGTTTCTGCCACAGGGATGACCTTGCCGTCCACACCGGCGGGGACACTGGACGCCAGCGGACCCACGTAGCCGGGCTGGCTGTACCCGTAGGAGGCGCTGCTGCCGTACATGGGCACGCTGGAGGCCTGATGGGTGGCCGCCACCATCACTGCCAAAACAACCTGCAGAAGACACACACCCAACACTGCCATGAGTCAGTGTTCTCCAAGACCAGACAGACGCGGCTGCCGCCAAGTAGATGCCTCCAACGACCATAATGGATCGAGGTGTTCTATTCCATGATACTGTTTGTTATGGGGAGATATGATTGAACATACAGCAAAGGATGTCTTATATGTCAACGGTGTGATTAGCATGTTTATGTATCAACAGGCCACTGGGAGGTCAGTTTTAGGACTCCAGGTATGAGAGCAACGTGTGTGAGGTGGTTCATGACGTGTATGCACCTAGTTGTATTCACCTAGTTGTATTTCACAGGGCCTAAGCTACACTCGTATGGTCCCGTCTCCATATCTACATTTTTAATTTGCTTCCTTAGTGCTTAGTGTTGGCCGAAGCCAGCAAGCTTCGGCGGGATACAACCCCCCGTTAACACCCGTACCCATTCACTGCTGGATGGACATGGGATTGGGTTTTAAGGAGACCGCCCATCTTTCTCTGCTCCGCCCGGGGATCGAACCCAGGACTTCTCGGTTGCGAACTGAGCGTGCTAATCACTACACTGTGGAGTGTGTGTGTGTGTGTGTGTGTGTGTGTGTGTGTGTGTGTGTGTGTGTGTGTGTGTGTGTGTGTGTGTGTGTGTGTGAGGGCGAGGCTGCCGTTACCAAAGTCCTCATGGTGGTGTGTGTGCCGGTGTGCGGGTAAGCAGAAGGAGCAAGTGGAACTGTGCCTACCTGAACGCCGCCTCGCCTTTTATACCGCAGCCACCCGGCCTTCCTCAGCCAAGGAATACCCTTCTCGGAAAAAATATTAAAATCCTTTTGTACAATATTTTTCTGGGTGTGTCAGTTTGCATTAACCTCCTGAGTTGTATTCTGTCACGTCATCCACAGCGGCGCGAAGGATGCGGCGGGGGAGGAAATTCCCTGCACGCGCCAACAGCAAGATTACCCTCCTCATCACACCGCCCGTCAAGGCATCACGTACTGGACTTGTGCCGCGCCAGCACGATGCATTTATATATTTTTCCTTCTTTTGCATGTCATAATTATGTTCTATTATATCACTAAAGGATTATTTTATGTATTCTTCCCTTCTTTCTAGGCATTGTAGATGTTGAAAACACTAAAGAGCGCTAATATTTAGTTACGTATTTGTTTATTAGGGAAGAGCGGGGCAGGTTGCATGGAGGGTAGGTTGCATCATTGCCTCTAACTCGCATGTTATCACACGTACATCGTCTTAATACTACTACTACTACTATTACTACTACTACAATAAACTACTCTACTACTACAACTACAACAATAATAATAATAAAAAAAGTTAATGCGAGTTAGAGGCAATGATGCAACCTACCCTCGATGCAACCTGCCCCGCTCTCCCCTACTTCAAAATCATTCTCTGGTAGGAGATATAAATGGAGAGGTGGAGGGAGGGCATGATAGAGCGAGGGAGGGAGGGGGTAATGAATGGTAAAGCTGAGGTAAGAGGAGGAAGAGGGTGGGGATTGAGAAAGCGAGAGAGGAAGGGCAAGACCATCAGGGTAAAAAAGATAATATGTTCTATATCTCGCCACTCTATTCTTCACCCGAGGATGTAGATCATTAGAAAAGATAGAAAAATGAAACATGAACAGACTAGAAGTAGCTGTCATGTTGCTGGGCCGTGACTGCAGGTCAATATATTCCTGCAGAAAGTACTGTTGTTATCATCATAAGGGACTTGCCAATGAAACCCATGTGTGACCTGTGGCTTATTATGCGGCATGAACTAAGCTTACTCATTTGTTAATCAAGAAAAATAACTGTCAAGATTCATTAAAACATAATATTGTACCCAGTCAGGACTCACTTTCTTATTTAGGCCATTTTAAAGTTTTTTTCTTTTTAGGCTATTAGGTCTATTTAGGCTTTTTTAGGTCTTCCCCCTTTTTTTAGTCGATCAACATTTACGATATTTTTGTCTTTCCCTTCATTGTTTCATTATATGGTTTCCTTCCCCTCTCTCCCGATGCTAGACTTTATACTTCTATTTGTCTCCACCATTTTATCCCTGCCTGCTGCTATACATATCACTATACATATCACTATACATATCACTATACATATCACTATACATATCACTATACATATCACTATACATAAAACTATACATATCACTATACATATCACTATACATAAAACTATACATATCACTATACATATCACTTTACATAAAACTATACATATCACTATACATATCACTATACATATCACTATACATATCACTTTACATAAAACTATACATATCACTATACATATCACTATACATATCACTATACATATCACTATACATATCACTATACATATCACTATACATATCACTATACATATCACTATACATAAAACTATACATATCACTATACATAAAACTATACATATCACTATACATAAAACTATACATATCACTATACATATCACTATACATAAAACTATACATATCACTATACATAAAACTATACATATCACTATACATAAAACTATACATATCACTATACATATCACTATACATAAAACTATACATATCACTATACATAACACTATACATATCACTATACATATCACTATACATATCACTATACATATCACTATACATATCACTATACATATCACTATACATAAATAACTAATACATATCACTATACATAAAACATATCACATAATCACTATACATAAAACTATACATACACTATCACTATACATATCACTATACATAAACTATACATATCACTATACATATCACTATACTATCACTATTACCATATCACTTTTACATATCAATACATATCACTATACGATATTTCAACCGTCATGTGACTCCAAAACTTTGACTATTCTCCCGTCACTGTCCCATTATCTATTTTCCACTTTCCCAATTTTTTCCTTTTTACATCAATAAGGACTAACCAAGGGCAAGAAGTCACAAAAAGCCCGCTAGCTGACCATAAAGCCCTCATAAGGAAGACAGTAAGATAATTAAGAAAGGGGATGGATCAATTTAGTTCTAGGCTTCTATTTCTATTTCCTCCCTTGTATCCGTTTATATGGTGCCTATAGTGGTCAGCCGGACGGTCTGCGCACAGCTATCCCGAACGTGCATCCTCCCTTATTAATGGGTCGATAAATAGGTCGATAAATAGGTACAGATTGAATAGGTATATAAGTAGATAGGTAGATAAATAGGCAGATACGTACATAGGTAGATGAATAGATACCTAGATAAATCAATGAAGGGTAAACTGTAGTATATCAAATTGTCGTAGTTGTGTCTTGTCTTGTAGTGAAGGTGTTTTGTTTCATCACAGGTTACACGTGCGAGGGAACAAAGCTGAGTAAAGAGACCATATCATGCAGCTTACTGAGCGTCTATAAACATTCCTTCTTGACTCTCCAAGGTTTTCCTGACTTATCAAAAAGAAAAAATATCCATCCATGATTTTTGTTTTCTTTCTTCCGAACTTGAACTTTCCTGCCTTCCTTTTATTCTTTATAACTTTAGATTGTTCGGTCTCTTTCATCGATTTATTTGAAGGCATTCTCATCTCTCATCTCTCTCTCTCTCTTCTCTCTCTCTCTCTTCTTTCTCTCTCTCTCTCTCTCTCTCTCTCTTCCTCTCTCTCTCCTCTCTTCTCTCTCTCTCTCTCTCTCTCTCTCTCCTCTCTCTCCTCTCTCTCTCTCTCTCTCTCTCTCTCTCTCTCTCTCTCTCTCTCTCTCTCTCTCTCTCTCTCTCTCAACATTACGGAAAAGACATTTACACCTGAAGAAAAAAAAATATATATATAAAGATTCAGTAATAAATACGTATAAATATATGTGGTTTAGCCTTGAGTGTTTTACTAGTTAATATCTGGATTCAAGATGACGTTGTCCTGGCGCACCACAAGTACAGTACGTGATGCTTTGAGGACGTCTGTAATCTTTGCGGCGCGTGCAGAGATTTTCCTCCCGCGCCGCATCCTTCACGCCGCGTTCATGACACGACACAATACAACTCAGGAGGTTAATGGAAAATGACAATGACAGAAAAATATTGTACAAAAGGATTCTCTTTTTTTTCTGTCAGGGTATTCCTTGGCTGAGGAAGGCCGGGTGGCTGCGCTATAAAAGGCGAGGCGGCGTTCAGGTAGGCACAGTTCCACTTGCTCCTTCTGCTTACCCGCACACCGGCACACACAGCACCATGAGGACTTTGGTAACGGCAGCCTTACACACACACACACACACACACACACACACACACACACACACACACACACACACACACACACACACACACACCACACACACACACACACACACACACACACACACACACACACACACTCCGTAGGGTACTCTACCCCTACCCCTATCCCGGAGTCTCCGTATCTCCGTAGTGTAGTGGTAGCACGTTCGGTTCACAACCGAGAAGTCCCGGGTTCGATCCCCGGGCGGAGCGAAGACAGATGGGCGGTCTTCTTAATTAAAACCCGAACCCCTGTCCACCCAGCAGTGAATGGGTACCGGATGTTAGCCGGGGGTTTGTGACCTTCTTCCCGGGGTGGTGACTTCGGCCAACACTAAGCACTAAGGAGGAATGATAAAATGTACCTATGGAGACGGGCCATAAGAGTGTAGCTCTTATGGTAATAAGAGTAATACTCCTGGTAAGAGTGTAGCTCAGGCCCTGTAAAATATAACTAGGTGAATACAACTAGGTGAATACACGTCATGAACCACTTCACCCACGGTGCTCTCATATCTGGAGTCCTAAAACTGACCTCCCAGTGGCCTGTTGATACATAAACATGCTCATCACACCGTTGACATATAATACATCCTTTGTTTTATGTTCAATCATATCTCCCCATAACAAACAGTATCATGGAATAGAACACCTCGATCCATTATGGTCGTTGGAGTTAGCTACTTGGCGGCAGCCGCGTCTGTCTGGTCTTGGAGAACACTGACTCATGGCAGTGTTGGGTGTGTGTCTTCTGCAGGTTGTTTTGGCAGTGATGGTGGCGGTCTCCACCCATCAGGCCTCTAGCGTCCCCATGTACGGCAGCAGCGCCTCCCACGGATACGGCCAGCCCGGCTACGTGGGTCCGCTGGCGTCCAGTGTCCCCGCCGGTGTGGACGGCAAGGTCATCCCTGTGGCAGACACTTACGAGGTGGCGGCCGCCCGGGACCAGTTCTTCAATGCTTATCAAAACCAAGTGAACACCATTCACTCCATCCGTGCCGGCCGCTACGGCTCCCCCGGCTACCACCACGCCGCCCCAGCCTCCTATGCCCCCGCCGTGCCCAACTCATTCTACGGAGCTCCCGCTCACGCCCCCGCCGTGTCCCACGTTTCCTACGACACCCCCTCTTACGCCCATGCTGCCGGCCCCTCTTACGTTCCCCCCCATGCCCCCGCCCATGCCCACGGCGCCCCCTTCTACGGACACGCCGCAGCCCCCCAGCAGGTGAGCGACACTCCCGAAGTGGCAGCCGCCAAAGCCAAATTCTTCCACCTCTTCAACCAACAGGCCGCCGCCGCCGCCGCCGCGCCCGACGACTACACGCACGACAAACACTACTGAGCCGCCACCACCTGGGGGAGACTGTCTGTATAAACTGTCATGTGAGCTTGTGAGCAATCAATAAATATATGCGTTATTAATACTGCAATGTCTATCTTTCCTTACAATGGTAGCGATGTTATCATTATCAAAATATCTGTGTGTGTGTGTGTGTGTGTGTGTGTGTGTGTGTGTGTGTGTGTGTGTGTGTGTGTGTGTGTGTGTGTGTGTGTGTGTGTGTGTGTGTGTGTGTGTGTGTTTGTGTGTGTGTGTCTGTGTGTTTTATCTCACGTTCATGGGGTGTAATACAACAATTCCACTTGACCATGGTCTTGCACACACACACACACACACACACACACACACAGACACACACACACACACACACACACACACACACACTCTCCGTGGTGTAGAGGAAGCACGCACGGTTCACAACCGAGAAGTCCCGGGTTCGATCCCCGGGCGGAGCGGAAACAGACGGGTTGTTTCCTTAAAACCCTAGCCCCTGTCCACCCAGCAGTGAATGGGTACCGGGTGTTAGCCGGGGTTTGTGACCTGCTCTCCGGGGTGGTGGCTTCGGCCAACAGAAAGCACTAAGGATGAATGATAAAAATGTTGATATGGAGACGGGGCCACACGAGCATTGCTCTGGCCCTGTAAAATACAACTAGATGAATACAACTAGATGAATACAACTAGATGAATACACACACACGCACGCAAAGATTATCGACATCCGCAAAGCATCACGTACTGTACTTGTGCCGCGCCAAGACAACGTTATCTTGAATCGAGAGATTGACTTATCAAACACTCAAGGATAAACCACATCTATTTCTAAGTCTCTATTACTGAATCTTTTTATATATATTATATATATATATATATATATATAATATATATATATATATATATATATATATATATATATATATATATATATATATATATATATATATATATATATATATATATACATATATATATATATATATATATATATATATATATATATATATATATATATATATATATATATATATATATATTTTCTTCACGTGTAAATGTCTTTCCCGTAATGTTGAGAAAAAAAAAAGAAAAAAAAAAGAGCGAATGTGGAAATAATAAAAAAAGATGACGATGAAATAGATTGCCTTCATATAAATTGATGAACGGAAAAGAACAACCTACAGTTATAAAGAATAAAAGGAAGAAAGGAAAGTTCAGGTTAGGAAGAAAGAAAATAATATCATGGATAGGCATTTTTGATGAGCCAGGAAAACCTTGGAGAGTAAAGAAGGAATGTTTATAGACGTTCAGTAAGCTGCATGAAATTATTGACTCTGTTCCCTCGCACGTAAGAGAACCTGTGATGAAACAAAACACGGACAATTGCGATATTTTGAGTTACTACAGTTTATCCTCCCTTACCTATTCATCTACCCATCAACTGATCTACCTACACAGTTTATCCTTCATTGATTCCTCCAGGTACCTATTTATCTACCTATCAACTGATCTACCTACACAGTTTACCCTTCATTGATTCCTCCGGGTACCTATTTATCTACCCATCAACTGATCTACCTACACAGTTTATCCTTCATTGATTCCTCCAGGTACCTATTTATCTACCTATCAACTTATCTACCTACACAGTTTACCCTTCATTGATTCCTCCAGGTACATATTTATCTACCTATACGGTTTACCTTCCTTGATTCCTCCGGGTATCTATTTATCTATTTATCTACTTATCTATCTATTTATCCTGTACCTATTTATCGACCCATTAGCAGGGGAGGATGCACGTTGGAGATAGTTGTGTGCAAACTGCCGGGCCGCACTTTTCCCAAGTGCATACGCGTTTGGTGCAGCCGTGTGTGAGTTGCCAGGTAGTGAAATAATGCTATTTTCTCGTGTTCTTTCATATCTGTCATTAATATTCTCCTGCACTTATGCATATCACTTATCTACCTGAAATAATATATGTAATTAACTGTCCTACACATGCACAGCCCTATTTACCATCATTAAGTAAACAAATAAGAATAAAAAATGGTTTTTTTAGCCATACGGAAGATAAATTACACACTTTCAAATAGTCTAGCATAAAAAATATTTTTTTCTTATATGGTGAAGGGTTCTTGGCTTTCTTTAACTTTTGCATTAGGTAAGACTTTTATGAAAAGGTTTTAGATACAAACCAAACGGAAACCAAAAATATAACACATTTTTATATAATAATACACACACACACACACACACACACACACACACACACACACACACACACACAACACACACACACACACACACACACACACACACACACACACGCACGCAAAGATTATCGACATCCGCAAAGCATCACGTACTGTACTTGTGCCGCGCCAAGACAACGTTATCTTGAATCAAGAGATTGACTTATCAAACACTCAAGGATAAACCACATCTATTTCTAAGTCTCTATTACTGAATCTTTATATATATATGTATATATATATATATATATATATATATATATATATATATATATATATATATATATATATATATATATATATATATATATATATATATATATATATATATATATATATATATATATATATATTTTCTTCACGTGTAAATGTCTTTCCCGCAATGTTGAGAGAAAAAAGAAAAAAGAAAAAAAAAAAAAGAATGTGGAAATAATAAAAAAAGATGACGATGAAATAGATTGCCTTCATATAAATCGATGAACGGAAAAGAACAACCTACAGTTATAAAGAATAAAAGGACGAAAGGAAAGTTCAGGTTAGGAAGAAAGAAAATAATATCATTGATAGGCATTTTTGATGAGCCAGGAAAACCTTGGAGAGTAAAGAAGGAATGTTTATAGACGCTCAGTAAGCTGCATGATTATTGTCTCTTTAACTCAACTCTTGTTCCCTCACACGTAAGAGAACCTGTGATGAAACAAAACACGGACAATTGCGATATTTTGAGTTACTACGGTTTATTCTTCCTTACCTATTTATCTACCTATCTTCTTATCTACCTATACGGTTTACCCTTCATTGATTCCTCCGGGTAAATATTTATCTACCTATCAACTTATCTACCTACACAGTTTACCCTTCATTGATTCCTCCAGGTACATATTTATCTACCTATCTACTTATCTACCTACACAGTTTACCCTTCATTGATTCCTCCAGGTACATATCTATCTACCTATACAGCTTACCCTTCCTTGATTCCTCCGGGTATCTATTTATCTATTTATCTACTTATCTATCTATTTATTCTGTACCTATTTATCGACCCATTAGCAGGGGAGGATGCACGTTGGAGATAGTTGTGTGCAAACTGCCGGGCCGCACTTTTCCCAAGTGCATACGCGTTTGGTGCAGCCATGTGTGAGTTGCAAGGTAGTGAAATTATGCTATTTTCTCGTGTTCTTTCATATCTGTCATTAATATTCTGCTGCACTTATGCATATCACTTATCTACCTGAAATAATATATGTAATTAACTGTCCTACACATGCACAGCCCTATTTACCATCATTAAGTAAACAAATAAGAATAAAAAATGTTTTTTTTAGCCATACGGAAGATAAATTACACACTTTCAAATAATCTACCATAAAAAATAATTTTTTCTTATATGGTGAAGGGTTCTTGGCTTTCTTTAACTTTTGCATTAGGTAAGACTTTTATGAAAAGGTTTTAGATACAAACCAAACGGAAACCAAAAATATAACACATTTTTATATAATAATGGTTAGGTTAGGTTATGTTTGGGATTGGTTAGGCTAGATTTAGGTTATGTTTAGGTTTGGTTAATTAATGACAGATATAAACGAACACTATTTCACTCCCTGGCAACTCACCTTTGGCTGCACCAAACGCCTAGGCACTTGGGAAAAGTGCTGCCCAGCCAACCACTAGGCACCATAATTATATACAGTTATAAAAGGCAGAAAACAAAAACAGAAGTCAAGAATTAAATTGATCCACCCCCCTTTTTTAATTATCTTACTGTCTTCTTTATGAAGACTGGCAGCTAGCGGGCTTTTTGTAACTTCTTTATATTTTGCCCTTGGTCAGTCCTTATTGATGTAAAAAGAAAAATGGGAGAGAGCGGAAAACATATAATGGAACAGTGAAGAGTAAAGGCAAAAGTTTGGAGTCACATGAACGGTGAAATATCGTAATGGTGTTATGTATAGCAATTATATGTATAGTGATTATATGTATAGTGATATGTATAGTGATATGTATAGTGATATGTATAGTAATTATATGTATAGTAATTATATGTATAGCAGCAGGCAGGGATAAAATGGAGGACATAAATATAAATATAAAGTCTAGCATAGGGAAAGAGGAAAGGGAAAACATAAAATAGAACAGTGAAGGGAAAAAACATAAATATCGAAAAGTGTTGCAGGACTAAAAAAAATTGGGGGAAAAAAAACAGAAAAAAGCCTAAAAAGAACCAAAAAATCTAAAAAGAAAAAAACTTTTAAATGGCCTAAAAAAGAAAGTGAGTCCTGACTGGGTATACTATTATGTTTTGATGAATCTTAACAGTTATTTTTCTAGAGTGACAAAGGCGTCTACTCTGTTCATGCCGCAAAATAAGTCACAGGGGAGCAGGTCATGGGTTTAGCAGAGCATTCATGGGTTTCATTAGCAAGTCCTTTAAAGGAAAAAAAATAACATTACCTTCTGCAGGAATATGACAGCTACTTTTAGTGTATTCATTTTTCCCTTTTCTCTTTTTTCTAATTGTTTATTTCCTCTGGAGAATAGAATGTGAGTTATCATATATGGCAACTTGGCAAGGTATAGTACAGATTCTCTTTCCTATACCCTAATAGTCATGTCCTTCCTCTCTCAGTCCCCTTTCTCTTCCTCCTCCTCCCACCTCAGCTAATAAAATAGTAGCTAAATAGTACAAATTCTCTTAACTATATACCCTGATGGTCTTGCCCTTCCTCTCTAGTTCTCTCAGTCCCCCTTCCTCCTCTTACCTCAGCTTTACCATTACCCACTCTCTCCCTCGCTCTATCTTTCCCTCCCTCCACCTCTTCATTTCTCTCTCCTACCAGAATAAGATTTTGAAGTAATAATCAAATACGTAACTAAATATTAGCGCTCTTTAGTGCCTTCAACATCTACAATGCCTAGAAAGAAGGGAAGAATACATAAAATAATCCTTTAGTGATATAATAGAACATAATTATGACATGCAAAAGAAGGAAAAAATATATAAATGCATCGTTGCTGGCGCGACACAAGTCCAGTACGTGATGCCTTGACGGGCGGTGTGATGAGGAGGGTAATCTTCCTGTTGGCGCGTGCAGGGAATTTCCTCCCGCGCCGTATCCTTCACGCCGCTGTGGATGACGTGACAGAATACAACTCAGGAGGTTAATGCAAACTGACACACCCAGAAAAATATTGTACAAAAGGATTTTTAATATATTTTTCTGGTTAGGGTATTCCTTGGCTGAGGAAGGCCGGGTGGCTGCGCTATAAAAGGCGAGGCGGCGTTCAGGTAGGCACAGTTCCACTTGCTCCTTCTGCTTACCCGCACACCGGCACACACACCACCATGAGGACTTTGGTAACGGCAGCCTTAGACACACAAACACACACACACACACACACACGGTGCTCTCATATCTGGACTCCTGCCGCTGACCTCCCAGTTGGCTGTTGATACATAAACATGCTAATCACACCGTTGACATATAAGACAGTCTTTGCTTTATGTTCAATTATATCTCCCCATAACAAACAGTATCATGGAATAGAACACCTCGATCCATTATGTTGGTTGGAGGTACTGTCTACTTGGCGGCAGCCGCGTCTGTCTGGTCTTGGAGAACACTGACTCATGGCAGTGTTGGGTGTCTTCTGCAGGTTGTTTTGGCAGTGATGGTGGCGGCCACCCATCAGGCCTCCAGCGTACCCATGTACGGCAGCAGCGCCTCCTACGGGTACAGCCAGCCCGGCTACGTGGGTCCGCTGGCGTCCAGTGTCCCCGCCGGTGTGGACGGCAAGGTCATCCCTGTGGCAGACACTTACGAGGTGGCGGCCGCCCGTGACCAGTTCTTCAATGCTTATCAAAACCAAGTGAACACCATTCACTCCATCCGTGCCGGCCGCTACGGCTCCCCCGGCTACCACCACGCCGCCCCCGCCTCCTATGCCCCTGCCCACGCCTATGGCCCCGCCGTGCCCCACTCACTCTACGACACCCCCTCTTACAGCTCTGCAGGGTCCGCTCACGCCCCCGCCGTGTCCCACGTTTCCTACGACACCCCCTCTTATGCCCATGGTGCCGGTCCCTCTTACGTCCCCCCCCATGCCCCCGTCCATGCCCCCGCCCATGCCCACGGCGCCCCCTCCTACGGACATGCCGCAGCCCCCCAGCAGGTGAGCGACACTCCCGAAGTGGCAGCCGCCAAAGCCAAATTCTTCCACCTCTTCAACCAACAGGCCGCCGCCGCCGCCGCCGCGCCCGACGACTACACGCACGACAAACACTACTGAGCCGCCACCACCTGGAGGAGACTGTCTGTATAAACTGTCATGTGAGCTTGTGAGCAATCAATAAATATATGCGTTATTAATACTGCAATGTCTATCTTTCCTTACAATGGTAGCGATGTTATCATTATCAAAATAACTGTGTGTGTGTGTGTGTGTGTGTGTGTGTGTGTGTGTGTGTGTGTGTGTGTGTGTGTATGTGTGTGTGTGTGTGTGTGTGTGTGTGTGTTTTATCTCACGTGCATGGGGTGTAATACAACAATTCCACTTGACCATGGTCTTGCAAACACACACACACACACACACACACACACACACACACACACACACACACACACACACAGACACACACACACACGCACGCAAAGATTATCGACATCCGCAAAGCATCACGTACTGTACTTGTGCCGCGCCAAGACAACGTTATCTTGAATCAAGAGATTGACTTATCAAACACTCAAGGATAAACCACATCTATTTCTAAGTCTCTATTACTGAATCTTTATATATATATGTATATATATATATATATATATATATATATATATATATATATATATATATATATATATTATATATATATATATATTTTTCTTCACGTGTAAATGTCTTTCCCGTAATGTTGAGAGAGAAAAAAGAAAAGAAAAAAAAGGAAAAAAAATGTGGAAATAATAAAAAAAGATGACGATGAAATAGATTGCCTTCATATAAATCGATGAACGGAAAAGAACAACCTACAGTTATAAAGAATAAAAGGACGAAAGGAAAGTTCAGGTTAGGAAGAAAGAAAATAATATCATGGATAGGCATTTTTGATGAGCCAGGAAAACCTTGGAGAGTAAAGAAGGAATGTTTATAGACGTTCGCTAAGCTGTATAATTATTGTCTCTTTAACTCAACTCTTGTTCCCTCACACGTAAGAGAACCTGTGATGAAACAAAACACGGACAATTGCGATATTTTGAGTTACTACGGTTTATTCTTCCTTACCTATTTATCTACCTATCTTCTTATCTACCTATACGGTTTACCCTTCATTGATTCCTCCGGGTAAATATTTATCTACCTATCAACTTATCTACCTACACAGTTTACCCTTCATTGATTCCTCCAGGTACATATTTATCTACCTATCTACTTATCTACCTACACAGTTTACCCTTCATTGATTCCTCCAGGTACATATCTATCTACCTATACAGCTTACCCTTCCTTGATTCCTCCGGGTATCTATTTATCTATTTATCTACTTATCTATCTATTTATCCTGTACCTATTTATCGACCCATTAGCAGGGGAGGATGCACGTTGGAGATAGTTGTGTGCAAACTGCCGGGCCGCACTTTTCCCAAGTGCATACGCGTTTGGTGCAGCCATGTGTGAGTTGCAAGGTAGTGAAATTATGCTATTTTCTCGTGTTCTTTCATATCTGTCATTTATATTCTGCTGCACTTATGCATATCACTTATCTACCTGAAATAATATATGTAATTAACTGTCCTACACATGCACAGCCCTATTTACCATCATTAAGTAAACAAATAAGAATAAAAAATGTTTTTTTTAGCCATACGGAAGATAAATTACACACTTTCAAATAATCTACCATAAAAAATAATTTTTTCTTATATGGTGAAGGGTTCTTGGCTTTCTTTAACTTTTGCATTAGGTAAGACTTTTATGAAAAGGTTTTAGATACAAACCAAACGGAAACCAAAAATATAACACATTTTTATATAATAATGGTTAGGTTAGGTTATGTTTGGGTTTGGTTAGGCTAGATTTAGGTTATGTTTAGGTTTGGTTAATTAATGACAGATATAAACGAACACTATTTCACTCCCTGGCAACTCACCTTTGGCTGCACCAAACGCCTAGGCACTTGGGAAAAGTGCTGCCCAGCCAACCACTAGGCACCATAATTATATACAGTTATAAAAGGCAGAAAACAAAAACAGAAGTCAAGAATTAAATTGATCCACCCCCCTTTTTTAGTTATCTTACTGTCTTCTTTATGAAGACTGGCAGCTAGCGGGCTTTTTGTAACTTCTTTATATTTTGCCCTTGGTCAGTCCTTATTGATGTAAAAAGAAAAAAATGGGTGAGAGCGGAAAACATGTAATGGACCAGTAAAGAGTCAAGGCAAAAGTTTGGAGTCACATGAACGGTGAAATATCGTAATGGTGTTATGTATAGCAATTATATGTATAGTGATTATATGTATAGTGATATGTATAGTGATATGTATAGTGATATGTATAGTAATTATATGTATAGCAGCAGGCAGGGATAAAATGGAGGACATAAATAGAAATATAAAGTCTAGCATAGGGAAAGAGGAAAGGGAAAACATAAAATAGAACAGTGAAGGAAAAAACATAAATATCGAAAAGTGTTGCAGGACTAAAAAAATTGGGGGGAAAAAAAACAGAAAAAAGCCTAAAAAGAACCAAAAAATCTAAAAAGAAAAAAACTTTTAAATGGCCTAAAAAAGAAAGTGAGTCCTGACTGGGTATACTATTATGTTTTGATGAATCTTAACAGTTATTTTTCTAGAGTGACAAAGGCGTCTACTCTGTTCATGCCGCAAAATAAGTCACAGGTGAGCAGGTCATGGGTTTAGCAGAGCATTCATGGGTTTCATTAGCAAGTCCTTTGAAGGAAAAAAAATAACATTACCTTCTGCAGGAATATGACAGCTACTTTTAGTCTATTCATTTTTCCCTTTTCTCTTTTTTCTAATTGTTTATTTCCTCTGGAGAATAGAATGTGAGTTATCATATATGGCAACTTGGCAAGGTATAGTACAGATTCTCTTTCCTATACCCTAATAGTCATGTCCTTCCTCTCTCAGTCCCCTTTCTCTTCCTCCTCCTCCCACCTCAGCTAATAAAATAGTAGCTAAATAGTACAAATTCTCTTAACTATATACCCTGATGGTCTTGCCCTTCCTCTCTAGTTCTCTCAGTCCCCCTTCCTCCTCTTACCTCAGCTTTACCATTACCCACTCTCTCCCTCGCTCTATCTTTCCCTCCCTCCACCTCTTCATTTCTCTCTCCTACCAGAATAAGATTTTGAAGTAATAATCAAATACGTAACTAAATATTAGCGCTCTTTAGTGTTTTCAACATCTACAATGCCTAGAAAGAAGGGAAGAATACATAAAATAATCCTTTAGTGATATAATAGAACGTAATTATGACATGCAAAAGAAGGAAAAAATATATAAATGCATCGTCCCCGGCGCGGCACAAGTCCAGTACGTGATGCCTTGACGGGCGGTGTGATGAGGAGGGTAATCTTCCTGTTGGCGCGTGCAGGGAATTTCCTCCCGCGCCGTATCCTTCACGCCGCTGTGGATGACGTGACAGAATACAACTCAGGAGGTTAATGCAAACTGACACACCCAGAAAAATATTGTACAAAGGATTTTTTAATATATTTTTTCTGGTTAGGGTATTCCTTGGCTGAGGAAGGCCGGGTGGCTGCGCTATAAAAGGCGAGGCGGCGTTCAGGTAGGCACAGTTCCACTTGCTCCTTCTGCTTACCCGCACACCGGCACACACACCACCATGAGAACTTTGGTAACGGCAGCCTTAGACACACAAACACACACACACACACACACGGTGCTCTCATATCTGGACTCCTGCCGCTGACCTCCCAGTTGGCTGTTGATACATAAACATGCTAATCACACCGTTGACATATAAGACAGTCTTTGCTTTATGTTCAATTATATCTCCCCATAACAAACAGTATCATGGAATAGAAACACCTCGATCCATTATGTTGGTTGGAGGTACTGTCTACTTGCGGCAGCCGCGTCTGTCTGGTCTTGGAGAACACTGACTCATGGCAGTGTTGGGTGTCTTCTGCAGGTTGTTTTGGCAGTGATGGTGGCGGCCACCCATCAGGCCTCCAGCGTACCCATGTACGGCAGCAGGGGCCTCCTACGGGTACAGCCAGCCCGGCTACGTGGGTCCGCTGGCGTCCAGTGTCCCCGCCGGTGTGGACGGAAAGGGTCATCCCTGTGGCAGACACTTACGAGGTGGCGGCCGCCCGTGACCAGTTCTTCAATGCTTATCAAAACCAAGTGAACACCATTCACTCCATCCGTGCCGGCCGCTACGGCTCCCCCAGCTACCACCACGCCGCCCCCGCCTCCTATGCCCCTGCCCACGCCTATGGCCCCGCCGTGCCCCACTCACTCTACGACCACCCCTCTTACAGCTCTGCAGGGTCCGCTCACGCCCCCGCCGTGTCCCACGTTTCCTACGACACCCCCTCTTATGCCCATGGTGCCGGTCCCTCTTACGTCCCCCCCATGCCCCCGTCCATGCCCCGCCCATGCCCACGGCGCCCCTCCCTACGGACATGCCGCAGCCCCCCAGCAGGTGAGCGACACTCCCGAAGTGGCAGCCGCCAAAGCCAAATTCTTCCACCTCTTCAACCAACAGGCCGCCGCCGCCGCCGCCGCGCCCGACGACTACACGCACGACAAACACTACTGAGCCGCCACCACCTGGGGGAGACTGTCTGTATAAACTGTCATGTGAGCTTGTCATTAATCAATAAATATATGCGTTATTAATACTGCAATGTCTATCTTTCCTTACAATGGTAGCGATGTTATCATTATCAAAATAACTGTGTGTGTGTGTGTGTGTGTGTGTGTGTGTGTGTGTGTGTGTGTGTGTGTGTGTGTGTGTGTGTGTGTGTGTGTATGTGTGTGTGTGTGTGTGTGTGTGTGTGTGTTTTATCTCACGTGCATGGGGTGTAATACAACAATTCCACTTGACCATGGTCTTGCAAACACACACACACACACACACACACACACACACACACACACACACACACACACACGCACGCAAAGATTATACACTGGGGAACAAATTTTTGTTGAGTTAGGTCTGACACTTGTTATTAAGTAATTTTTGGGTGCTGAATCCAAAACTGATCTCAGTTTTTCTCTATCACGTCAAGTTTTTGAACTGTAGGATTTTCGTTTTCTTAAAAAATATGAAAAATACTGTACATAACAGTAACAGTGCTTATTTTATAAAAAGTTGCAAATGTTAACATACAATGAAAAATGAAAGAAATATGCATGAATAGAATGTTTATTTAACATTATCATGTTTTTAGAAAGGATAAGGCTATAATTGTGTGCAGGTTAAGGTAAAAATTTACGTTTGTAGCTTTGTCTGGAGTGTTCAACTTGAGGACTATCGCGTTTGATGCTCCAACAATAGTCAGCCATCATATGCACATCCCATCTACCCTGGTAACGTTCTTCCATAACCTTCAAATCTTGGTGAAATCGTTCACCTTGCTCATGGGCTAGCAGCACCAAGATTTTCCGGAAAGTTGGCAAGATGGCTATGCAAAAAATGTACTTTAATACTCATGTTGCAACCAAGCGCTTTGTAGCTCTCCAATAGTTTCTGAACAATTTCTGTGTAATTACTTGCACGTGTTTTTCCAAAAAAGTTCTTGACGACGTCTTTGAATGATAGCCAAGCATTCTTTTCAAGGTCTGACATAGTACCGTTGAAATGTTCAATCTTTGATGAGCTGTCGAATTGTGGACCATCAAACACACCGGCCTTGATTTTTTCAATTGACAGCCCAGGAAATGCAAGATGATGTACTTCAAACAGTCGCCATCAGTTGACAATGCTTTTACAAATTGTTTCATGAGACCTAGTTTTATGTGCAGAGGTGGGAATATTATTTTCTTCCTGTCAACAAGTGGCTCATGTACAATGTTAGGATCTCCAGGTTTAAGATCAGATCTCGGAGGCCATTCGTCTGAACCCAATGCTTCTCTCGAGCTCTGCTATCCCACATACAGAGAAAGCAGGGATACTTTGTGTATCCACGTTGTTGACCAAGAAGGAAGGACACCATTTTAAGGTCAACACAGATGATCCAATTGTGTTTGTCATATTGCAATAACTCAATGACTCTCTTTACATCTCCATAGTCTTCACGAAGACAGACCGAATGCCCAATAGGGACTGCGCCAAACAAATTGACATTGTGTAGAAGGACACACTTCAAGCTCCGCTTTGAGCTATCAATAAACAATCGCCATTCATTTGGATTGTAGATTGAAAGCCCTAATTCCTTCAGTAAACCAGGAATGTTATGGCAAAACACAAAACCGCTGGCACTTCGAAAGTACTGCAGAAATGTACTTTCTCTGGTTCGAAAGTATGATACCTTCACTCCTTGTTCAAGTATGTTTTTCTCGTTCAATCTTGATGCTAGTATTTCTGAAGCTTTTTTGGATAGGCCCAAATCACGTGCTAAATCATTCAACTCGTGCTGATCAAATCCCCTACGAACTGAATCCTCGTGAATGTCAAAATAAAAAAAAGAGGAGGAATTTTGCTAATCTGGAGGGTAAGCTGTGGAGAAAAAACTTGACGTGCTAGAAAAAAACTGACTACAGATTTGGAATCAGCATGCCAATTTTAGTCTAAATAAGCTCAAAAATCTAACTCAACAATTTTTTTTTCTTCAAATTGTTCCCCAGTGTTATCGACATCCGCAAAGCATCACGTACTGTACTTGTGCCGCGCCAAGACAACGTTATCTTGAATCAAGAGATTGACTTATCAAACACTCAAGGATAAACCACATCTATTTCTAAGTCTCTATTACTGAATCTTTATATATATATATATATATATATATATATATATATATATATAATATATATATATATATATATATAATATATATATATTATATATATATTTCTTCACGTGTAAATGTCTTTCCCGTAATGTTGAAGGAGAAAAAAAAGAAAAAAGAAAAAAAAGAGCGAATGTGGAAATAATAAAAAAAGATGACGATGAAATAGATTGCCTTCATATAAATCGATGAACGGAAAAGAACAACCTACAGTTATAAAGAATAAAAGGACGAAAGGAAAGTTCAGGTTAGGAAGAAAGAAAATAATATCATGGATAGGCATTTTTAATGAGCCAGGAAAACCTTGGAGAGTAAAGAAGGAATGTTTATAGACGTTCGCTAAGCTGTATAATTATTGTCTCTTTAACTCAACTCTTGTTCCCTCACACGTAAGAGAACCTGTGATGAAACAAAACACGGACAATTGCGATATTTTTAGTTATTACGGTTTATTCTTCCTTACCTATTTATCTACCTATCTTCTTATCTACCTATACGGTTTACCCTTCATTGATTCCTCCGGGTAAATATTTATCTACCTATCAACTTATCTACCTACACAGTTTACCCTTCATTGATTCCTCCAGGTACATATTTATCTACCTATACAGTTTACCCTTCCTTGATTCCACCGGGTATCTATTTATCTATTTATCTACTTATCTATCTATTTATCCTGTACCTATTTATCGACCCATTAGCAGGGGAGGATGCACGTTGGAGATAGTTGTGTGCAAATTGCCGGCCGCACTTTCCCAAGTGCATACGCGTTTGGGGCAGCCATGTGTGAGTTGCAAGGTAGTGAAATTATGCTATTTTCTCGTGTTCTTTCATATCTGTCATTAATATTCTGCTGCACTTATGCATATCACTTATCTACCTGAAATAATATATGTAATTAACTGTCCTACACATGCACAGCCCTATTTACCATCATTAAGTAAACAAATAAGAATAAAAAATGTTTTTTTTAGCCATACGGAAGATAAATTACACACTTTCAAATAGTCTACCATAAAAAATATTTTTTTCTTATATGGTGAAGGGTTCTTGGCTTTCTTTAACTTTTGCATTAGGTAAGACTTTTATGAAAAGGTTTTAGATACAAACCAAACGGAAACCAAAAATATAACACATTTTTATATAATAATGGTTAGGTTAGGTTAGGTTTGGGATTGGTTAGGTTAGATTTAGGTTATGTTTAGGTTTGGTTAATTAATGACAGATATAAACGAACACTATTTCACTCCCTGGCAACTCACCTTTGGCTGCACCAAACGCCTAGGCACTTGGGAAAAGTGCTGCCCAGCCAACCACTAGGCACCATAATTATATAGTTATAAAAGGCAGAAAACAAAAACAGAAGTCAAGAATTAAATTGATCCACCCCCCTTTTTTAGTTATCTTACTGTCTTCTTTATGAAGACTGGCAGCTAGCGGGCTTTTTGTAACTTCTTTATATTTTGCCCTTGGTCAGTCCTTATTGATGTAAAAAGAAAAAATGGGAGAGAGCGGAAAACATATAATGGAACAGTGAAGAGTAAAGGCAAAAGTTTGGAGTCACGTGAACGGTGAAATATCGTAATGGTGTTATGTATAGCAATTATATGTATAGTGATTATATGTATAGTGATATGTATAGTGATATGTATAGTGATATGTATAGTGATATGTATAGTAATTATATGTATAGCAGCAGGCAGGGATAAAATGGAGGACATAAATAGAAATATAAAGTCTAGCATAGGGAAAGAGGGAAGGGAAAACATAAAATAGAACAGTGAAGGGAAAAAACATAAATATCGAAAAGTGTTGCAGGACTAAAAAAAATTGGGGGAAAAAAAACAGAAAAAAGCCTAAAAAGAACCAAAAAATCTAAAAAGAAAAAAACTTTTAAATGGCCTAAAAAAGAAAGTGAGTCCTGACTGGGTATACTATTATGTTTTGATGAATCTTAACAGTTATTTTTCTAGAGTGACAAAGGCGTCTACTCTGTTCATGCCGCAAAATAAGTCACAGGTGAGCAGGTCATGGGTTTAGCAGAGCATTCATGGGTTTCATTAGCAAGTCCTTTAAAGGAAAAAAAATAACATTACCTTCTGCAGGAATATGACAGCTACTTTTAGTGTATTCATTTTTCCCTTTTCTCTTTTTTCTAATTGTTTATTTCCCCTGGAGAGTAGAATGTGAGTTATCATATATGGCAACTTGGCAAGGTATAGTACAGATTCTCTTTCCTATACCCTAATAGTCATGTCCTTCCTCTTTCAGTCCCCTTTCTCTTCCTCCTCCTCCCACCTCAGCTAATAAAATAGTAGCTAAATAGTACAAATTCTCTTAACTATATACCCTGATGATGGTCTTGCCCTTCCTCTCTAGTTCTCTCAGTCCCCCTTCCTCCTCTTACCTCAGCTTTACCATTACCCACTCTCTCCCTCGCTCTATCTTTCCCTCCCTCCACCTCTTCATTTCTCTCTCCTACCAGAATAAGATTTTGAAGTAATAATCAAATACGTAACTAAATATTAGCGCTCTTTAGTGTTTTCAACATCTACAATGCCTAGAAAGAAGGGAAGAATACATAAAATAATCCTTTAGTGATATAATAGAACATAATTATGACATGCAAAAGAAGGAAAAAATATATAAATACATCGTCCCTGGCGCGGCACAAGTCCAGTACGCGATGCCTTGACGGACGGTGTGATGAGGAGGGTAATCTTCCTGTTGGCGCGTGCAGGGAATTTCCTCCCGCACCGCATCCTTCACGCCGCTGTGGATGACGTGACAGAATACAACTCAGGAGGTTAATGGAAACTGACACACCCATAAAAATATTATACAAAAGGATTTTTAATATTTTTTTCTGTTCAGGGTATTCCTTGGCTGAGGAAGGCCGGGTGGCTGCGGTATAAAAGGCGAGGCGGCGTTCAGGTAGGCACAGTTCCACTTGCTCCTTCTGCTTACCCGCACACCGGCACACACACCACCATGAGGACTTTGGTAACGGCAGCCTTAGACACACAGACACAAACACACACACACCCACGGTGCTCTCATATCTGGAGTTCTAAAACTGACCTCCCAGTGGCCTGTTGATACATAAACATGCTAATCACACCGTTGACATATAAGACAGCCTTTGCTGTATGTTCAATCATATCTCCCCATAACAAAGAGCATCATGGAATAGAACACCTCGATCAATTATCACTGGGGAACAATTTGAAGAAAAAAAAATTGTTGAGTTAGATTTTTGAGCTTATTTAGACTAAAATTGGCATGCTGATTCCAAATCTGTAGTCAGTTTTTTTTCTAGCACGTCAAGTTTTTTCTCCACAGCTTACCCTCCAGATAAGCAAAATTCCACTTGTGAGCTGTAGTAAAACTTTTTTTGTTTTGGCAATTTGTTTGGCGCAGTCCCTATTGGGCATTCGGTCTGTCTTCGTGAAGAATATGGAGATGCAAAGAGATTCATTGAGTTATTGCAATATGACAAACACAATTGGATCATCTGTGTTGACCTTAAAATGGTGTCCTTCCTTCTTGGTCAACAACGTGGATACACAAAGTATCCCTGCTTTCTCTGTATGTGGGATAGCAGAGCTCGAGAGAAGCATTGGGTTCAGACGAATTGGCCTCCGAGATCTGATCTTAAACCTGGAGATCCTAACATTGTACATGAGCCACTTGTTGACAGGAAGAAAATAATATTCCCACCTCTGCACATAAAACTAGGTCTCATGAAACAATTTGTAAAAGCATTGTCAACTGATGGCGACTGTTTGAAGTACATCATCTTGGCATTTCCTGGACTGTCAATTGAAAAAATCAAGGCCGGTGTGTTTGATGGTCCACAAATTCGACAGCTCATCAAAGATGAACATTTCAACGGTACTATGTCAGACCTTGAAAAAAATGCTTGGCTATCATTCAAAGACGTCGTCAAGAACTTTCTTGGAACTACACGTGCAAGCAATTACACAGAAATTGTTCAGAAACTATTGGAGAGCTACAAAGCGCTTGGTTGCAACATGAGTATTAAAGTACATTTTTTGCATAGCCATCTTGCCAACTTTCCGGAAAATCTTGGTGCTGCTAGCGACGAGCAAGGTGAACGATTTCACCAAGATTTGAAGGTTATGGAAGAACGTTACCAGGGTAGATGGGATGTGCATATGATGGCTGACTATTGTTGGAGCATCAAACGCGATAGTCCTCAAGTTGAACACTCCAGACAAAGCTACAAACGTAAATTTTTACCTTAACCTGCACACAATTATAGCCTTATCCTTTCTAAAAACATGATAATGTTAAATAAACATTCTATTCATGCCTATTTCTTTCATTTTTCATTGTATGTTAACATTTGAAACTTTTTATAAAATAAGCACTGTTACTGTTATGTACAGTATTTTTCATATTTTTTAAGAAAACGAAAATCCTACAGTTCAAAAACTTGACGTGATAGAGAAAAACTGAGATAAGTTTTGGATTCAGCACCCAAAAATTACTTAACAACAAGTGTCAGACCTAACTCAACAAAAATTTATTCCCCAGTGAATTATGGTCGTTGGAGGTAGTCTACTTGGCGGCAGCCGCGTCTGTCTGGTCTTGGAGAACACTGACTCATGGTAGTGTTGGGTGTCTTCTGCAGGTTGTTTTGGCAGTGATGGTGGCGGCCACCCATCAGGCCTCCAGCGTGCCCATGTACGGCAGCAGCGCCTTCTACGGGTACAGCCAGCCCGGCTACGTGGGTCCGCTGGCGTCCAGTGTCCCCGCCGGTGTGGACGGCAAGGTCATTCCTGTGGCAGAAACTTACGAGGTGGCGGCCGCCCGTGACCAGTTCTTCCATGCTTATCAAAACCAAGTGAACACCATTCACTCCATCCGTGCCGGCCGCTACGGCTCCCCCGGCTACCACCACGCCGCCCCCGCCTCCTATGCCCCCGCCCACGCCTATGGCCCCGCCGTGCCCCACTCACTCTACGACACCCCCTCTTACAGCTCTGCAGGGTCCGCTCACGTCCCCGCCGTGTCCCACGTTTCCTACGACACCCCCTCTTATGCCCATGGTGCCGGCCCCTCTTACGTCCCCCCCCATGCCCCCGTCCATGCCCCCGCCCATGGCCACGGCGCCCCCTCCTACGGACACGCCGCAGCCCCCCAGCAGGTGAGCGACACTCCGGAAGTGGCAGCCGCCAAAGCCAAATTCTTCCACCTCTTCAACCAACAGGCCGCCGCCGCTGCCGCCGCGCCCGACAACTACACGCACGACAAACACTACTGAGCCGCCACCACCTGGGGGAGACTGTCTGTATAAACTGTCATGTGAGCTTGTCATTAATCAATAAATATATGCGTTATTAATACTGCAATGTCTATCTTTCCTTACAATGGTAGCGATGTTATCATTATCAAAATAGCTTTGTGTATGTGTGTGTGTGTGTGTGTGTGTGTGTGTGTGTGTGTGTGGTGTGTGTGTGGTGTGTGTGTGTGTGTGTGTGTGTGTGTGTGTGTGTGTGTGTGTGTGTTTATCTCACGATCATTGGGCGTAATACAACAATTCCACTTGACCATGGTCTTGCATGCACCACACACACACCACACACACACACACACACACACACACACACACACACACACACACACACACACACACACGCACACTCACACACACAAAGAATTTCTCTATACAACAACAGTTATCAATATCACGGTCACTTCACAAAACACTCCTATTCCTCGGCTAAATATTTTGTCTTCAGTATCGTGTTGTGAACATTTACAATTGTCTTCCCGCACATGACTGCATAAATACCTGGCAAACAGTCAAGTGTCATTTGTGTCACCCGAGTTAATTTAACTCTCTCTCTCTCTCTCTCTCTCTCTCTCTCTCTCTCTCTCTCTCTCTCTCTCTCTCTCTCTCTCTCTCTCTCTCTCTCTCTCTCTCTCTCTCTCTCTCTCTCTCTCTCTCTCTCTCTCTACCAGCTCTGTCTATGACAGTGGTTCTTAAACTTTTTTAGTTCTCGTACCCTTTGAGATATCATAAATTTGTCTCGTGCTCCCGGTCAGAAAAAAATATAATTAAAGTAAGGAGTAATGATCGGCATGGTATTGTTTGGTACATATGACCGAATCCATAAGAACTCTTTCGTCTTGGACATGCGACAAATTAACAGTCAAGAGCTTAGCCCACTGGCCGCCGCCTGACCACATGTATTTCTAAGTCTCTATTGATGAATCTTTATATATATATTTTCTTAACGTGTAAATGTCTTTCCCGTAATGTTGAGAGAGAGAGAGAGAGAGAGAGAGAGAGAGAGAGAGAGAGAGAGAGAGAGAGAGAGAGAGAGAGAGAGAGAGAGAGAGAGAGAGAGAGAGAGAGAGAGAGAGAGAGAGAGAGAGAGAGAGAGAGAGAGAGAGAGAGAGAGAGAGAGAGAGAGAGAGAGAGAGAGAGAGAGAGAGAGAGAGAGAGAGAGAGAGAGAGAGAGAGAGAGAGAGAGAGAGAGAGAGAGAGAGAGAGAGAGAGAGAGGAGAGAGAGAGAGAGAGAGAGAGAGAGAGAGAGAGAGGAGAGAGAGAGAGAGAGAGAGAGAGAGAGAGAGAGAGAGAGAGAGAGAGAGAGAGAGAGAGAGAGGTGCAAACTAAATAATTAAAAGATGATGAAAAAGATTGCCTACAGATCAATGGATGAAAGGAAAAGAACAATCTACAGTTATAAAGAATAAAAGGACTAAAGGAAAGTTCAGGTTAGGAAGAAAGAAAATAATATTATGGATAGGAATTTTTGATAAATAAAGAAAACCTTGGAGAGTAAAGAAGGAATGTTTGTAGACGCTCAGTAAGCTGCATGATTATTGTCTCTTTAATTCAACTCTTGTTCCCTCACACGTAAGAGAACCTGTGACGAAACAAAACACCTTCACTACAAGACACGGCTAACTGCGACATTTTGAGTTACTACAGTTTACCCTTCCTTGATTCCTTCAGGTACCTATTTATCTACTTATCTACCTATATATCCTGTACCTTTTACCTATTATCACTATGTTAACTAAAATGACTATCAACTTATTCTGTTGGTTGGAGGTACTGTCTACTTGGCGGCAGCCGCGTCTGTCTGGTCTTGGAGAACACAGACTCATGGCAGTGTTGGGTGTCTTCTGCAGGTTGTTTTGGCAGTGATGGTGGCGGCCACCCATCAGGCCTCCAGCATCCCCATGTACGGCAGCAACGCCTCCTACGGGTACAGCCAGCCCGGCTACGTGGGTCAGCTGGCGTCCAGTGTCCCCACCGGTGTGGACGGCAAGGTCATTCCTATGGCAGACACTTACGAGGCGGCGGCCGCCCGTGACCAGTTCTTTAATGCTTATCAAGACCAATTGAACACCATTCACTCCCTCCGTGCCGGCCGCTACGGCTCCCCCGGCTACCACCACGCCGCCCCGCCTCCTATGCCCCTATGGTTCCTGAGGAACTACCTCTCCATCGACCCTCAAGTTTACATGTTTCCAAGTTTGAGAAAAGGGGGGGGGGGGGGAATTACAAAGAGGAGGGAAAGTATATGCAAAAGATACAGAAGAACAGAAATACAGATAAATGAATAATAAAAAGCTGCCGGGCGCTCACACACAGACGCCAGCAGCTACAACATCACTGTCTATCGCCTACTTGGAAAATTTCATATTTATGCCTCCTCCTAAATTCTAGATCCAAAAAAATATACTTTGATTAAAGAATATATGTGTAAGAAATATAGAGAAAGAGAGAGAGAGAGAGAGAGAGAGAGAGAGAGAGAGAGAGAGAGAGAGAGAGAGAGAGAGAGAGAGAGAGAGAGAGAGAGAGAGGAGAAAAGAGGAGAGAGAGAGGAGAGAGAGAGAGAGAGAGAGAGAGAGAGAGAGAGAGAGAGAGAGAGAGAGAGAGAGAGAGAGAGAGGAGAGAGAGAGAGAGAGAGAGAGAGAGAGAGAGAGAGAGAGAGAGAGAGAGAAGAGAGAAGAGAGAGAAAAGGGGAGAGAGAGAGAGAGAGAGAGAGAGAGAGAGAGAGAGAGAGAGAGAGAGAGAGAGGAGGAGAGAGAGAGAGAGAGAGAGAAAGAGAGAGAGAGAGAGAGAGAGAGAAGAGAGAGAGAGAGAGAGAGAGAGAGAGAGAGAGAGAGAGAGAGAGAGAGAGAGAGAGAGAGAGAGAGAGAGGAAAAGAGAAGTGGTACAGATCATGTTTCGGCAGAGTGACCTTGAGGAACTAGGAAGAAAGGTGTTTGCAGAGATGAAACCCGCGTCCCTTTCCCCTTGGGGCCCTTCAGGAGGCGGGGGGCGGCAGGGAGGGGTGGGCAGGCAGGGGCGGCAGGGAGGGGTTGGCAGGGGGGGGGCAGCAGGGAGGGGGCAGCAGGGAGGCAGCAGGGACAGGTTTTATGGCAGTAAGTGGCACCGCTGGGACACCTTAAGGCTATATATGACTAATTAGAAGGGCAGGTGTCTGTATATGTGAGGGCGAACACCTGGCGGGGGTCATATCAGGTGTTATTTCCCGCACCAAAAACCACATTAGATCTTATTACCGCCACACAAATGATAAAGTGCACATACACACGCCCAAACACACGCACACACATTTTAAAACATACACACACCCCACCCCGTACACATGCCTCTAGAAAAACGGCGAGAGTAGGATATTGCAAAGTGACCTTTCCAGCGGGGTCGGCTCGAGTTTAAATGTTTGGCGGGCAGGGGGAGGTAGTCACAGTGCGGCATTGGTACCACTCCAGCAACAACAACACCATCATGAGGGCCTGGTAAATGTTCCTAGAGTGTTGACTAAGTCTTGCTATATGGGGTGATGCAAGTGTTAACAGGTGGAAGGCGTGGAGTGTGTAGTACAGGCCTCTAACTACTACCTAAACTATCAAGATAATGCGTCGCCTGAAGAGTCTAGAGTCAATAATAGAGCTAAACGTGTTAAAAAACATATAAGTTTCAAGACTTAAATGCTTAACGAAGACTCCTTTAAATTGAACAACCCCAAATTTTGAGTTTATAGTCATCTAAATGTCTTGCCGAGGCCAACATGGAATCAGATGGCGGCACAATCATAACCCTTTACCCATTACTGTGTGCTTACTCTTCCCCTCCTCCTCCTGCAGATTGTTTTGGCAGTGTTGGGCGCTTGCTCAGCTTTCCCATCAATCCCCGCGGCGGCCATTCCCAAGTGGGTTGGTCCCCTGGCATCCTCCGTGCCCGCCGGCCTCCCTGGGTCCGCCCTAGTGGTGAGCCCCACCGCTGACGTGGCAGCTGCCCGTAATACCTTCTTCCACACCTACAACGCCCAGGTCGCCAATGTCGCCCCCCTGTCCAAGTTCCAGGCCTTCAAGGTGGTGCCCATCGCGGGGGCCCCCTGGACCGGCCCCCTGGCGGCCACCCTGCCTGCTGGCGTCCCCGGCTCCTCCCCCAATGTCGCCGACACCGCCGACGTGATGAGCGCCAGGGCAGCTTTCTTCGACACCTACAACAGGCAGGTGGCCGCCGTGGCACCCGCGCCCTTGGGTTAAGCCGCACTGTGATAGATAATACATTTCATTCGGCCAATTTGGATTTATGTAAAATATTTGAGCAAATTATCAATAAACGAACATAAAATTCGATGTTGTATGATTCGATCAAGAAGCGAAACCCCTGACAAACCCCACGCTGTGGCGGCGGCGGCGGGAGGCTGGGCTGACACAGCCACGCCGCCACGCCACACTATACCCCGTGGACAACATTTAAATCACACACACACATACACACACACATACACGCACACAATGGGAATCTGACTGGCAATCGCGAGTCAAGCTCGCGTTATCAAGACCATGTGTGAGTGCGTATGTGTCTCACACACACACACACACACACACACACACACCACACACACACACACACAATACACAGACACACACACACCACACACACACACACACACACACACAGACACACACACCCACACCCACACACACACACACACATACACACACACACGGGTACTCCATGGTGTAAGGGATAGCACGCTCGGTTCACAACTGAGAAGTCCCGGGTTTGATCCCCCAGGCGGAGCGGAAAAAAAGATGGGTTTTTCTTTAAAAACCCCAGCCCCCGTCCACCCAGCAGTGAATGGGTACCGGGTGTTTGCCGGGGTTGTGACCTGCTCTCCGGGTGCTGGGTTCGGCCAAAAAATAAGCACTAAGGATGAATGATAAAAATGTTGTTATGGAGACGGGGACACACGAGCATTGCTCTGGCCCTGTAAAATACAACTAGATGAATACAACTAGATGAATACACACACACACACACACACACACACACACACGCACACACACACACGCACACACACACACACCACACACACACACACACACACACACACACACACACACACACACACAAAGAATTGCTCTATACAACAACAGTTATCAATATCACGGTCACTTCAAAAACACTCCTATTCCTGGCGCTAAATATTTGTCTTCAGTATCGTGTCGTGAACATTACAATTGTCTTCCCGCACATGACTGCATAAATACCTGGTAAACAGTCAAGTGTCATTTGTGTCACCCGAGTGAGTTCATAAGCATTCTCTCTCTCTCTCTCTCTCTCTCTCTCTCTCTCTCTCTCTCTCTCTCTCTCTCTCTCTCTCTCCCCTCTCTCTCTCTCTCCTCTCTCTCTCTCTCTCTCTCTCTCTCTCTCTCTCTCTCTCTCTCTCTACCAGCTCTGTCTATGGCAGTGGTTTTTAAACTTTTTTAGTTCTCGTACCCTTTCAGATATCATAAATTTGTCTCGTACCCCCGATCAGAAAAAAAATATAATTGAAGTAAGGAGTAATGATCGGCATGGTATTGTTTGGTACATATGACCGAATCCATAAGAACTCTTTCCTCTTGGACATGTGACAAATTCACAGTCAAGAGCTTGGCCCACTGGCCGCCGCCTGACCACATGTATTCCTAAGTCTCTATTGATGAATCTTTATATATATATTTTCTTAACGTGTAAATGTCTTTCCCGTAATGTTGAGAGAGAGAGAGAGAGAGAGAGAGAGAGAGAGAGAGAGAGAGAGAGAGAGAGAGAGAGAGAGAGAGAGAGAGAGAGAGAGAGAGAGAGAGAGAGAGAGAGAGAGAGAGAGAGAGAGAGAAGAGAGAGAGAGAGAGAGAGAGAGAGAAGAGAAGAGAGAGAGAGAGAGAGGAGAGAGAGAGAGAGAGAGAGAGAGAGAGAGAGAGAGAGAGAGGAGAGAGAGAGAAAGAGAGAGAGAGAGAGAGAGAGAGAGAGAGAGAGAGAGAGAAGAGAGAGAGAGAGAGAGAGAGAGAGAGAGAGAGAGACGAGAGAGAGATGAGAGAGAGAGAGAGAGAGGAGAGAGGAGAAGAGAGAGAGAGAGAGAGAGAGAGAGACAGACAGAGAGAGAGAGGTGCAAACTAAATAAATAAAAAGATGATGAAAAAGATTGCCTACAGATCAATGGATGAAAGGTAAAGAACAATCTACAGTTATAAAGAATAAAAGGACTAAAGGAAACTTCAGGTTAGGAAGAAAGAAAATAATATCATGAATGGATTTTTTGATACGTAAAGAAAACCTTGGAGAGTAAAGAAGGAATGTTTGTAGACGCTCAGTAAGCTGCATGATTATTGTCTCTTAAATTCAACTCTTGTTCCCTCACACGTAAGAGAACCTGTGATGAAACAAAACACCTTCACTACAAGACACGGCTAACTGCGATATTTTGAGTTACTACAGTTTACCCTTCCTTGATTCCTTCGGGTACCTATTTATCTACTTATCTACCTATATATCCTGTACCTTTCTACCTATTTATTCTATCAATTATGTTGGTTGGAGGTACTGTCTACTTGGCGGCAGCCGCGTCTGTCTGGTCTTGGAGAACACAGACTCATGGCAGTGTTGGGTGTCTTCTGCAGGTTGTTTTGGCAGTGATGGTGGCGGTCTCCACCCATCAGGCCTCCAGCATCCCCATGTACGGCAGCAACGCCTCCTACGGGTACAGCCAGCCCGGCTACGTGGGTCAGCTGGCGTCCAGTGTCCCCGCCGGTGTGGACGGCAAGGTCATTCCTGTGGCAGACACTTACGAGGCGGCGGCCGCCCGTGACCAGTTCTTTAATGCTTATCAAGACCAATTGAACACCATTCACTCCCTCCGTGCCGGCCGCTACGGCTCCCCCGGCTACCACCACGCCGCCCCCGCCTCCTATGCTCCTATGGTTCCTACGGAACTACCTCTCCATCGACCCTCAAGTTTACATGTTTCCAAGTTTGAGAAAAGGGGGGGGGGGGGAATTACAAAGAGGAGGGAAAGTATATGCAAAAGATACAGAAGAACAGAAATACAGATAAATGAATAAAACAAAGCTGCCGGGCGCTCACACACAGACGCCAGCAGCTAAAACCATCACTGTCTATCGCCTACTTGGACAATTTCATACTTATGTCTCCTCCTAAATTCTAGATCCCAAAAAAATATACTTTGATTATAGAATATATGTGTACGAATATAGAGAAAGAGAGAGGAGAGAGAGAGAGAGGAGAGAGAGAAGAGAGAGAGAGAGAGAG
>JACEEZ010006337.1:836085-841085 GCA_016584305.1 Chionoecetes opilio | reverse complement strand
TACCCTTCCTTGATTCCTTCAGGTACCTATTTATCTACTTATCTACCTATATATCCTGTACCTTCTACCTATTATTCTATCAATTATGTTGGTTGGAGGTATGTCTACTTGGCGGCAGCCGCGTCTGTCTGGTCTTGGAGAACACCCGACTCATGGCAGTGTTTTTGGGTGTCTTCTGCAGGTTGTTTTGGCAGTGATGGTGGGGGGTCTCCACCCATCAGGCCTCCAGCATCCCCATGTACGGCAGCAAACGCCTCCTACGGGTACAGCCAGCCCGGCTACGTGGGTCAGTGGCGTCCAAATGTCCCCCCCGGTGTTTACGGCAAGGTCATTCCTGTGGGAGACAACCCTTTCGAGCGGCGGCCGCCCGTGGAACCAGTTCTTCAATGCTTATCAAGACCAAGTGAACACCATTCACTCCCTCCGTGCCGGCCGCTACGGCTCCCCTGGGGTACACCACGCCCCCCCCCCCCTATGCTCCTATGGTTCCTGAGGAACTACCTCTCCATCGACCCTCAAGTTTGCAGTTTCCAAGTTTGAGAAAAGGGGGGGGGGGGGGGGATTACAAAGAGAAGGGAAAGTATGCAAAAGATACAGAAGAACAGAAATACAGATAAATGAATAAACAAAGCCTGCCGAGCGCTCACAACAGACGCCAGCAAACTATAACCATCACTGTTTTATCGCCTACTTGGGGCAATTTCATACTTTTAATCTCCTCCTAAATTCTAAATCCCAAAAAATATACTTCGATTAAAGAATATATGTTTTACGAATATATATATATATATTATAATATATAGAGGAGAGAGAGAGAGAAGAGGGGAGAGAGAGAGAGAGAGAGAGAGAGAGGAGAGAAGGAGAAGAGGAGAAAAGAGAGGGGAGAGAGAGGAGAGAGGAGAGAGAGAGAGAGAGAGAGAGAGAGAGAGAGAGAGAGAGAGAAGAGGAGAGAGATAAGGGAGAGAGAGAGAGAGAGAGAGAGAGAAGGGTTTTACAGATCCGTTTCGCAGTGACCTTGAAAAACTAGGAAAAAAAAAGGTTTTTGCAGAATAAAAACCCGCGTCCCCTTCCTTGGCGGGCCCTGCAGGAGGCAGGGTTTTGGCGGGGGGGGTTTTGGCAGGGAGGGGGGGGGCAGGGAGGGGCCAGCAGGGAGGCAGCAGGGACAGGTTTTAAGGGCAGTAAGGGCACCGCTGGGAACCTTAGGCTTATATGACTAATTAGAAGGCATTTTGTCTTATATGTAGGGCGAACCACCTGGCGGGGGGTCATATCAGTTTTTTTTTTAAACCGCACCAAAACCATATTAGATTTTATTCCCCGCACAAAAGGATAAAGTGCACATACACACGCCCACACGCACACCATGACACATACACACACACACACGTACACATCTCAGAAAAAACGGCGGAGTAGGATATGCCAAGTGCCCTTTCCACGGGGCGCTCGGGTATAAATGTGTGGCGGGCGCGGGGGTAGTCAAGGCGGCATTGGCTACCACTCCCAGCAACAACACCACCATCTGAGGGCTCTGGTAAAGTTCCTAGAGTTGGATAAGTCTTGCTATATAGTGTGATCCCAAGTTTTAACAGGGGGAAGGCGTAGTTGGTAAAGGCCCTCTAACTACTACCACTATCAAGATAATCGCCCCTAAAGATTAAAGAGTCATAAATGAGCTAAACGTGTTAAAAAACATATAAGTTTCAAGACTTAAATGTTAAACGAAGACCCTTTATATTGAACAACCCCAATTGATTTTAAGTCATCTAAATGTCTTGCAGGCCCCCGACATGGAATCAGATGGGGCACGATCATAACCCTTTACCCATTATGTGTGCTTACTCTTCCCCCCCCTCCCCCTCAAATGTTTTGGGCAGTTTTGGGGCGCTGCTCAGTTTCCCTCAACCCCGCGGGGGCCCAATCCCCAAGGGGGTTGGTCCCTGGCATCCCCCGGCCCGCCGGCCTCCCGGATCCCCCCCTTGGGTGGCCCCACCGTTACGTGGCAGCTGCCCGTAATCCCTTCTTCAACCCCTAAAAGGGCCCAGGTTGCCGCGTCCGCCCCAGACAGGCCCCCTGGCCCGGGGCCCCCTGGCGGCCACCGTGCCTGCTGGCGCCCCCGGTCCTCCCCCAAGGGTCGCCGACCCCCGCCCGACGTGATTGGCGCCAAGGAGTTTTTCTTCACACCAACAACAGGGGAGGTGGCCCCCCGGGCACCCCGCCCTTGGGTTTAAACCGATGTGATAGATAAAACATTTGATTCGGCCAATTTGGATTTATGTAAAATATTTTAGCAATTTTTCAATAAACGAAAAAATTTAATTCGACTGTTGTATGATTCATCAAGAAAACGACCCATGACAAACCCCCGCTTGGCGCGGCGGCCCGGGGGGCTGGGGGACACAGCCACGCCGCCACGCCACACTTTCCCCATGGCCAACATTTAAAACACACACAACAAAACACCCCACGCACACACACTGGGAACTGACTGGGAATCGCGAGTCAAGCTGGTTTCAAGACCTGTGTGAGTGGATTGGTCTCACAACAAAAACCCCACACACAACACACCAAAACACACACACACCCACACACAACACAAAACACACCACAGACACACACAAAACACACCACCCCCAAAAAGACAAAAACACAAAAGGACACACACACAACAACAACACCAACACCACACACAAAACCACACAAAACCACACACACACACACACACAGACACACACAATATATATTATAATATTTTATATATATATATATAAATTATATATATAATTATATATATATATATATATATAATATATATAATAATATATATATTTACAAGAAATCTGTGTAATTTTGGATTTTCCCCCGAAATTTCCTAGTTTTGTGAAAAAAACAGCCAAGGGTTAGTGATCAAAAGCCCAAATATACTTTTTTGACTTCACCCTAAACCTTTCAAATTTGGTATCGTAATCTAATATGCTATAACGATTTTTCCCTACGTTTGAACAATACATAGGCCAGTTAAGGTTTAAAAATTCATTACAATATTTTTCGGACAAATTATTATATTTCCTACGGAATATAGAGAATGTGATGAATAATATGAAACATTTGTAAATAAAATTTTGGGGGAAAAGTATAGTTTTCGTTTAGTTTTGTAAGCAACAATAGATACAAAGTCTTTACTATTCTTTTTCATTGCTTAAAAAAGATCATTAGGGTTTTTTTGAAATAATAATATTATATATATATATATTATATATAAATATTTAATATAATATATTAAAATATTATAAATATTATATATATATATAAAAATATATTTTTATATATATATAATAATATACTATTATATTATATATATAATAATATTATATATTTAATATTATATTATATATATATATATATATTATTACACGAAATAAAAGGAAAAAAATCAAAAATTACAAAAAAAAAAAAATATGAAAAACCAACAATGATGCATTAAGCCTTCCAGGGGGGGCGCAAATTACCCTGACGGCGCGCCCTCGCCGGCCCCCCCGCACCCCCCGGGCAACCCAAGGGCCCCGGGGTGCCTTGTCAGTTGTTTTGGCAGTGATGGTGGCGGTCCCCACCCATCAGGCCTCCAGCGTGCCCAGTGCGGCAGCAGCGCCTCTACGGGTACGGCCAGCCCGGCTACGTGGGCCCGTTGGCGTTCCAGTGTCCCCGCCGGTGTGGACGGAAAGGGTCATTCCTTGTGGCAGACACTTACGAGGACGGCCGCCGTGACCAGTTCTTCAATGCTTATCAAGACCAAGTAAACACCATTCACTCCATCCGTGCCGGCCGCTAACGGCTCCCCCGGTACCACCACGCCGCCCCCGCCCCCTTTATGCCCCCCCCGTGCCCCACTCATTCTACGGAGCCCCCGCTCACGCCCCCCGCCGTGTCCCCACGTTTCCTATGACACCCCTCTTACGCCCATGCTGCCGGGCCCCTCTTTTTGACCCCGTCCATGCCCCCGTCCATGCCCACGGCGCCCCTCTACGGACACGCCGCAGCCCCCCAGCAGGTGAGCGACACTTCCGAAGTGGCAGCCGCCAAAAACCAAATTCTTCCACCTCTTCAACCAACAGGCCGCCGCCGCCGCCGCCCGCGCCCGACGACTACCGCACGACAAACACTACTGAGCCGCCACACCTGGGGGGGGACTGTCTGTATAAATGTCAATGTGAGCTTGTGAGCAATCAATAAATATATGCGTTATTAATACTGCAATGTCTATCTTTCCTTACAATGGTTAGCGATGTTATCATTATCAAAATAAACTGTGTGTGTGTGTGTGGTGTGTGTTGTTGGGGTGTGTGTGTGTGTGTGTGTGTGGGGTTTTTGTGGGTGTGTGTGTGTGTGTGGTGTGTGTTTTTATCTCACGATCATTGGGCGGGAATACAACAATTCCACTTGACCATGGGCTTGCACGCACGCCACACACACACACACACAACACACCCACACACACACACACACCCCACACACACACACACACACACACACACACACACCCCACCAAAAACCCCGCACACACACGCACACCAACAACACACACACAACACCACACACACACACACACACGCACACACACACACACAAAAAACGAATTGCTCTATACAAAAAACAGTTATCAAAATCACGGTCACTTCACAAAACAAATCCTATTCCTCAGCTAAATATTTTGTCTTCAGTATCGTGTCGTGAACATTTACAAATTGTCTTCCGGCACATGACCTGCATAAAAACCCGGTAAACAGTCAAGGTTTTTATTGTGTCAACCCGAGTGAATTTTAACTTCTCTCTTTCCTTCTCCCCCCCTCCCTCTCTCTCTTTTCCCCTCTCTCNCAGCATGGCCGCCGTGGCACCCGCCCCCTTGGGTTAAGCCGCACTGTGATAGATAATACATTTGATTCGGCCAATTTGGATTTATGTAAAATATTTGAGCAAATTATCAATAAACGAAAATAAAATTC
>JACEEZ010006337.1:826085-833585 GCA_016584305.1 Chionoecetes opilio | reverse complement strand
TGTGGGATACCTTCAAACGTGAAACTCTACAGGCTGCCAAGGAGTGTATTGGGGAGCGCCCGAGGTCATGGCGTGGTTTTGTCTCGACGGTGACGCTGGAGAAAATCGAGGAGAGTCGCGCTGCCAGGCTGGCTGGGAACCGGGACCAGCACAGGGCTCTGTCACGCCGGACTAGAACCCTCCTGAGGAGAGACAAGGAGAGGTATGTCAGGAGTCTCGCTAAGGATGTCGAGGGTCATTTGAACGCTAATGACCTCCGACCCGCCTACCGAGCCCTGAAGAAGCTCCGTTCCAAGTCTCCTTCTCGGGCGAGTGCTATTCGAACAGCAGATGGGCGCCTCGTGTCGGACATGGATGGGCAGATGGCTCGTTGAGCTGAGTACTTTGGGCAATTGTTCACGGTGGACCCTCCAACTGAGCAGCTTCACACCACTGGGTTACAGACAGTGGATGCCGATCCTCCCATTGACGAAACCGCACCCTCTCTTGACGAAGTCAGAGAGGCTGTAGCAAAGTTGAAGGGTAGAAAGGCAGCTGGTGTTTGTAATATCAGTGCGGAGCTCCTCAAAGCTAGGGGTGAGGCCATGATTCGCGGGTTGCATGCTGTCCTGACTGCCGTGTGGCAATCAGGTACCATTCCTCCTGAATGGAAAAGGGGGCTGGTCGTCCCTATCTGGAAAGGGAAAGGGGACCGTCAGGACTGCAACAATTACAGCGGTATTACACTGCTCAGCGTACCAGGCAAGGTGCTTACCCATCTGTTGCTGACACGAATTCGCAGTCATCTGGTGAAGCATCAGAGACCTCAGCAGTCTGGATTCACGCCTGGTAAGTCAACAACGGACCGTATCCTAGCGCTTCGTGTCCTGGTGGAACGCCGACGTGAGTTTCGACAGGGGATGCTTGCAGCCTATGTTGATCTCAAAAAGGCGTTTGACTCATTGCATCGGGAGTCACGCTGGGATCTTCTGCAACTTCGCGGGATTCCTGCAAAGACTATTGGTTTGACAACTGGTCTGTATTCTGGGAATGAGAGTGCTGTGAAGTGTGGGGCAGGTGTATCCAGCTTCTTTCCTGTTAATACAGGAGTGAAGCAAGGTTGTGTCCTTGCCCCATCACTATTCAACACTTGTATGGACTGGGTATTGGACAAGGTTGTAGATCAAAGTGATTGTGGAGCATCCGTCGGCAACACCAAGATCACTGATCTTGTTTTTGCCGATGATGCAGTAATCTTGGCCGAGTCGCTGGAGGTCCTGGTGATGGCTCTCGAGGCGCTGCACGAGGAGGCAAAGCCTTTGGGACTTGAGGTCTTCTGGCTTAAGACCAAGGTCCAGGTGTTTGGAGGCTTACTAGATGAAACAGTACAGTCTGTTCATGCGTGCGGCGAGGACATTGATATCTTGGAAAGTTTTACATACCTTGGTAGCGCAGTCCATAATGACGGCGGGTCACGTCAAGAAGTCTTACGGCGGATTGGCATAGCCCACGGTGCTATGGACTCGCTCAGCGGGAGTATTTGGCGTTGTCGGTACCTGTGCAGGAGGACAAAGATCCGGATCTTCAAGTCGCTTGTGATCCCTGTCTTACTCTATGGTTATGAGACATGGACACTAAATAGTGACTTGAAGAAACGAATCAATGCCTTTGGTAATAAGTGTCTTCGCAGAATCATGGGGTATCGCTGGGATGATTACGTGTCAAATCAGCGATTGCACCGTGAGACTGAATCGAGGCCTATTACCTGCATAGTCCGTCAGCGCCAACTTCGGCTATATGGGCATGTGGCACGCTACCCTGAAACCGATCCTTCCCATCGGGTTGTATCTGTAAGAGACAATCCGGCGTGGAGGAGGCCAAGGGGGCGCCCACAAGGCTCGTGGCTGGGGCAAGTTGATGTTTCTTGTCGAGAGCTGCTTGGTATGGGAAAGGAGCCTGCATGGGAACTCGCGCGTGGTGACCCCCGGGAGTGGCGTCGTAGGGTGGGCGAGGCGACGCTCCCCCCGGCGTATGCCCCCAATGATTGATTGATTTAGAGAGGGTTTACTGTACACAGTTATACAAGGGAGGAAATAAAAACAGAAGTCAAGAACTAAATGGATCCACCTCCCTTTCTTAATTATCTTACTGTCTTCTTTATGAGGACTGGCAGCTAGCGGGCTTTTTGTTGCTTCTTTTGTTTTGCCCTTGGTTAGTTCTTATTGATGTAAGAGAAAAATAATGGAGAGAGGAAAACATATAATGGGACATTGAAAGGAAAAGACAAAAGTTTGGAGTCACATGAACGGTCAATCAATCATCAATCATTGGGGGCATACGCCGGGGGGGCGCGTCGCTTCGCCCACCATACGACGCCACTCCCGGGGGTCACCACGCGCGAGTCCCCATGCAGGCTCTTTTCCCATACCAAGATGCTCCCGACAAGAAACATCAACTTGCCCCAGCCACGAGCCTTGTGGGCGCCCCCTTGGCCTCCTCCACGCCGGATTGTCTTTTACAGATACAACCCGATGGGAAGGATCGGTTTCAGGGTAGCGTGCCACATGCCCATATAGCCGAAGTTGGCGCTGACGGACTATGCAGGTAATAGGCCTCGATTCAGTCTCACGGTGCAATCGCTGATTTGACACGTAATCATCCCAGCGATACCCCATGATTCTGCGAAGACACTTATTACCAAAGGCATTGATTCGTCTCTTCAAGTCACAATTTAGTGTCCATGTCTCACAACCATAGAGTAAGACAGGGATCAAAAGCGACTTGAAGATCCGGATCTTTGTCCTCCTGCACAGGTACCGACAACGCCAAATACTCCCGCTGAGCGAGTCCATAGCACCGTGGGCTATGCCAATCCGCCGTAAGACTTCTTGACGTGACCCGCCGTCATTATGGACTGCGCTACCAAGGTATGTAAAACTTTCCAAGATATCAATGTCCTCGCCGCACGCATGAACAGATTGTACTGTTTCATCTAGTAAGCCTCCAAACACCTGGACCTTGGTCTTAAGCCAGAAGACCTCAAGTCCCAAAGGCTTTGCCTCCTCGTGCAGCGCCTCGAGAGCCATCACCAGGACCTCCAGCGACTCGGCCAAGATTACTGCATCATCGGCAAAAACAAGATCAGTGATCTTGGTGTTGCCGACGGATGCTCCACAATCACTTTGATCTACAACCTTGTCCAATACCCAGTCCATACAAGTGTTGAATAGTGATGGGGCAAGGACACAACCTTGCTTCACTCCTGTATTAACAGGAAAGAAGCTGGATACACCTGCCCCACACTTCACAGCACTCTCATTCCCAGAATACAGACCAGTTGTCAAACCAATAGTCTTTGCAGGAATCCCGCGAAGTTGCAGAAGATCCCAGCGTGACTCCCGATGCAATGAGTCAAACGCCTTTTTGAGATCAACATAGGCTGCAAGCATCCCCTGTCGAAACTCACGTCGGCGTTCCACCAGGACAGGATTCGGTCCGTTGTTGATTTACCAGGCGTGAATCCAGACTGCTGAGGTCTCTGATGCTTCAGCAGATGACTACGGATCCGTGTCAGCAATAGATGGGTAAGCACCTTGCCTGGCACGCTGAGCAGTGTAATACCGCGGTAATTGTTGCAGCCCTGACGGTCCCCTTTCCCTTTCCAGATGGGGACGACCAGCCCCCTTTTCCAGTCAGGAGGAACGGTACCTGATTGCCACACGGCAGTCAGGACAACATGCAGCCCGCGGATCATGGCCTCACCCCTAGCTTTGAGGAGCTCCGCACTGATATTACAAACACCAGCTGCCTTTCCACCCCTCAACTTTGCTACAGCCTCTCTGACTTCGTCAAGAGAGGGTGCGGTTTCCTCAATGGGAGGATCGGCATCCACTGCCCGTAACCCAGCGGTGTGAAGCTGCTCAGTTGGAGGGTCCATCGTGAACAACTGCCCAAAGTACTCAGCCCAACGAGCCATCTGCCCATCCATGTCCGACACGAGGCGCCCATCTGTTGTTCGAATAGCACTCGCCCGAGATGGAGACTTGGAACGCAGCTTCTTCAGGGCTCGGTAGGCAGGTCGGAGGTCATTAGCGTTCAAATGACCCTCGACATCCTCAGCGAGACTCCTGACATACCTCTCCTTGTCTCTCCCCGGGAGGGTTCTAGTCCGGCGTGACAGAGCCCTGTGCTGGTCCTGGTTCCCAGCCAGCTTGGCAGCGCGATTCTCCTTGATTTTCTCCAGCGTCTCCGTCAAGACAAAACCACGCCTTGACCTCGGGCGCTCCCCAATACACTCCTTGGCAGCCTGTAGACTCAGTGTAGAGTTTCACGTTTGAAGGTATCCCACAGTTCTACAGGGTCCTCGAGGGCACCGAGCACATCAAATCGATTTGAGACTGCCACCGCATACTCATGGGCACATGTCAAGTCCTTCAGTTTCTCAAGATGAAACACAGTATGGTTACCTCTTGAGATTCTTCTGGACTTGACATGAATCTTAAGTGTAGCAACAACAAGTCTGTGATCTGTTCTAAAGAACCCAGCACTCCGGTAAACCCTGCAGTTCTGGAGGATCCTCCAACGAGTACTAACGAGGACGTGGTCGATCTCCTTTGCTACCCCTCCGGCATTACTATACCATGTCCAGCGGTGCAGCTCTGGTCTCTGATACCAAGAACCTGCAATTCTCAATCTTCTGGACCTTGCAAAATTCAGAAGCAGAGAGCTGTTGGTGTTTCTCGTACCGGAGCCATGGGGACCAACACATAACTCGTAGCCATCTTTCACAGTGCCAGTAGTAGCATTGAAGTCGCCCAAGACAATGAGTGTGTCCCGAGGAGGACACTGGTCTAATACAGAGTCGAGTTTGGCGTAGAATATCTCCTTCTCTTCAGTTTTACGCACCTCGGTAGGAGCGTACACTGCAACAAGAGACATGAAACCCAGAGTGTGTTTCATCCTCAACCGCATTATACGCTCATCAACCGGAGTAACCTCAACAACTGACGGCTGCAGTTTGCTGGAGATGCCTATAGCTACTCCCCGGACATGGTCGCCATTGCTCATGCCGGACCAGTAGTAGGTGTAACCCCCACTGCTAGTCTCGCCACTGCCAGGCCTCCTCGTCTCAGAGGGTCCCACTATATCCACCCTCAGCCTACTGAGCTCGCCCGATAGGAGAGGTAGTCGACGATCGTCTGAGAGGCTCAGAACGTTCCACGAGCCCACACGAAGAACCCTCTGGAGGTTGATCCCAGGAGTGATTCGACGGGCAGGCACCGCCTCTGCACCGCACCGGCCACCCCCATAAGAAAAAGTTCGGCTAGGGTGCCCTACCACTCGATTTAGAGTGCGGGATTCCCGAGGGCTTTGCCCCGCACTCGTCATAGGCAGACCCCTCCCCTGCGTCGGCATTGGAGGGGTCTGCATGGTCGGGCCCCCCGGTAAAACCGGGTCGGGGGCGCGGTTACCACGCCCCCGGCCTCTACCTCTTAAAATGTTTATGGCTAGGTTCGGTTTTTACAGGGTGGGGTCGCAAACCCCTCCCCAACCAATCTATGTCAGAGATTGGCCTTACTGCTCACCGTGGCCAGGGACGCAGAACCCCCTGTAGGGATTAACCCCAGGCTGCCCACTATTTCACCCATAGCTGGGGCTGGATGGCCATTGACTCAATAGTGAGTTCATCTGCCCTTAAAGATGGTCTTATTTTTAGTCCATCTGGGTGTCCAGCACACCCTCCTCACTGGTAGAACCAGCGGGGGAGCCGGTTTAGTCGCCGACGATCCGACATGAACGGTGAAATATCGTAGTGGTGTTATGTATAGTAATATGTATAGGGATTATATGTATAGCACCAGGCAGGGATAAAATGAAGGAGAGAAATATAAATATAAAGTCTAACATTGGAAGAGAGAAGAAAACAAAATGGAACAGTGAAAGGAAAAAAACTAATCGTAATAGTGTTGAAAGACTAAAAAATAGGGCAGACAAGACCTAAATAAAGCCTAAGTAGACCTAAAAACCAAAAAAATGGCCTAAATAAGAAAGCGTGTCCTGTCTGTGTATAATATTATGTTTTGATAAGTCTTGACAGTTTATTTTTCTTGAATGACAAATGAGTCTGCTGTGTTCATGCCGCATACTAAGCCACAGGGGAGCAGGTCATTCATGGGTGTCATTAGCAAATCCCTTAATCAAAATAATAAAAAATAACAGTACTTTCTGCAGGAATATATTTACCACCAGTCACGGCCCAAGAACATGACTCTAAAAATATATATATAGTCATGAATAGTCATAAAGGAATCATTAACAGACTAAACGTATAGCTATTATTATTTATTTATTTTGCTATATTTTTAGTCTCTTCATTTTTCCTTTTCCTCAATTTTTCTAATTTTTTACATCCCCTGGAGAATAGTGTGAGTTATCTATCGTATATGGCAAGATATAGTACAGGTTCTCTTTCCTGGACACCCTGATAGTTACACACTTCCTCTCTCAGTCCCCTTTCCCTTCCTCCTCCTCCTATACCTCAGCTAATGAAATAGTAACTAAAAAACAGTTTCAATTTCCTGGACACCCTAATGGTCATGCCCTTCCTCTCTCGCTTTCTCAGTACCCCTCCATATCTCTTGCCTCAGCTTTACCATTACCCACTCTCTCCCTCGCTCTATCTTTCCCTCCCTCCTCTTCTTCACTTCTCTCTCTTACCAGAATAAGATTTTAAAATAATAAACACATACGTAACAAAACCTTACCGCTCCTCAGTGCCTTCAACGTCTACAATGCCTCGAGAGAATACACAAAAAAGCCTTAAGTGAGGGTAATAGAACATGAGTCTGATATGCAAAAGAACGAAAAAAAATCCATCGTTCCCGGCGCGGCACAAGTACAGTACGTGATGCCTTGACGGGCGGTGTGATGAGGAGGGTAATCTTCCTGTTGGCGCGTGCAGAGAATTTCCTCCCGCACCGCATCCTTCGCGCCGCTGTGGATGACGTGACAGAATACAACTCAGGAGGTTAATGCAAACTGTCACACCCAGAAAAATATTGTACAAAAGAATTTCTATTATTTTTTCTGTTCAGGGTATTCCTTGGCTGAGGAAGGCCGGGTGGCTGCGGTATAAAAGGCGAGGCGGCGTTCAGGTAGGCACAGTTCCACTTGCTCCTTCTGCTTAATCGCACACCGGCACACACCACCATGAGGACTTTGGTAACGGCAGCCTTAGACACACAGACACACGTCATGACCCACTTCGCACACGGTGCTCTAATACCTAAACTTCTGCCGCTGTCCTCCCAGTTGGCTGTTGATTCATAAACATGCTAAGCACACCGTTGACATATAAGACATCCTTTGCTTCATGTTCAATCATATCTCCCCATAACAAACAGTATCATGGAATAGAACCCCTCGATCCATTATGGTCGTTGGAGGCACTGTCTACTTGGCGGCAGCCGCGTCTGTCTGGTCTTGGAGAACACTGACTCATGGCAGTGTTGGGTGTCTTCT
>JACEEZ010006337.1:818585-821085 GCA_016584305.1 Chionoecetes opilio | reverse complement strand
TTTTCTATTTTTTGTCCATGCACTGGAGAATAGAATATCATATATTCCATTGCCACATTGCCATTCTATTGCCATTCCCTATCTCATCATTGATCACTCATCACATCACATACATCATCACTGGAAAATAGAATAGAATAATAGAATAGTTATCCAAAGACTACTCTATATAGAGTAGTCTTTGAGTTATCATATATGGCAAGATATAATACAGATTCTCTTTCCTGGATACCCTAATGGTCCTGGATACCCTGGATACCCTCTCTCTCTCTCCCCCCCTCCTTCCTCCTCCTGTCTCAGCTTTACCATTACCCACTCTCTCCCTCGCTCTATCTTTCCCTCCCTCCACCTCTTCATTCCCCTCTCCTACAAGAATAAGATTTTAAAATAATAAACACATACGTAACAAAACCTTACCGCTCCTCAGTGCCTTCAACATCTACAATGCCTAGAAAGAATACAAAAAAAAGCCTTAAGTGAGGGTAATAGAACATGAGTCTGATATGCAAAAGAAGGAAAAAATATCCATCGTTGCTGGCGCGGCACAAGTCCAGTACGTGATGCCTTGACATGCGGTGTGATGAGGGTAATCTTCCTGTTGGCGCGTGCAGGGAATTTCCTCCCGCACCGCATCCTTCCCGCCGCTGTGGATGACGCGACACAATACAACTCAGGAGGTTAATGCAAACTGTCACACCCAGAAAAATATTGTACAAAAGGATTTTTTTTTTTCTGGTCAGGGTATTCCTTGGCTGAGGAAGGCCGGGTGGCTGCGCTATAAAAGGCGAGGCGGCGTTCAGGTAGGCACAGTTCCACTTGCTCCTTCTCCTTACCCGCACACCGGCACACAGCACCACCATGAGGACTTTGGTAACGGCAGCCTCGCCCTCACACACACACACGCACACACACACACACGGTGCTCTCATATCTGACTCCTAAAGCTGACTTTCCAGTTGGCTGTTGATTCATAAACATGCTAATCACACCGTTGACATATAAGACATCCTTTGCTTTATGTTCAATTATATCTCCCCATAACAAACAGTATCATGGAATAGAACCCCTCGATCCATTATGGTCGTTTGAGTAATCGTCTACTTGGCGGCAGGAGAAGCTTAAGCGTGTCTTGTCTTGGAGAACACTGACTCATGGCAGTGTTGGGTGTGTGTCTTCTGCAGGTTGTTTTGGCAGTGATGGTGGCGGTCTCCACCCATCAGGCCTCTAGCGTCCCCATGTACGGCAGCAGCGCCTCCTACGGGTACAGCCAGCCCGGCTACGTGGGTCCGCTGGCGTCCAGTGTCCCCGCCGGTGTGGACGGCAAGGTCATCCCTGTGGCAGACACTTACGAGGTGGCGGCCGCCCGTGACCAGTTCTTCAATGCTTATCAAAACCAAGTGAACACCATTCACTCCATCCGTGCCGGCCGCTACGGCTCCCCCGGCTACCACCACGCCGCCCCCGCCTCCTATGCCCCTGCCCACGCCTATGCCCCCGCCGTGCCCACTCACTCTACGACACCCCCTCTTACAGCTCTGCAGGGTCCGCTCACGCCCCCGCCGTGTCCCACGTTTCCTACGACACCCCCTCTTATGCCCATGGTGCCGGCCCCTCTTACGTCCCCCCCCATGCCCCCGCCCATGCCCACGGCGCCCCCTTCTACGGACGCGCCGCAGCCCCCCAGCAGGTGAGCGACACGCCGGAAGTGGCAGCCGCCAAAGCCAAATTCTTCCACCTCTTCAACCAACAGGCCGCCGCCGCCGCCGCCGCGCCCGACGACTACACGCACGACAAACACTACTGAGCCGCCACCACCTGGGGGAGACTGTCTGTATAAACTGTCATGTGAGCTTGTGAGCAATCAATAAATATATGCGTTATTAATACTGCAATGTCTATCTTTCCTTACAATGGTAGCGATGTTATCATTATCAAAATAACTGTGTGTGTGTGTGTGTGTGTGTGTGTGTGTGTGTGTGTGTGTGTGTGTGTGTGTGTGTGTGTGTGTGTGTGTGTGTGTGTGTTTATCTCACGATCATGGGGCGTAATACAACAATGCCACTTGACCATGGGCTTGCACGCAGTCAGGCACGTACGCAGGTACACACACACACAAAATAAAACAAAATCATTCCTCTGTGTTACAACAGTAATCAATATCACGGTCACGTCACAAAACACTTTTGCTACATAACAAAACATTTATTCCTTCAATATCGTGACTTTTGCAATAGTGTTCCCTCCCATGTCTTGACAAGTAAATCTCTGGAAACGTTCACTGAACTGACTGAATAATATCTGGTAGAGAGTTAATTGTAATTTGTGTCACCCGAGTGAATCAAGGTTATTTAGGACTCTGCCAGCTCTGTCTGTGGTATCAGTTTATAAAATGGACAACTTTTCTCTTTTACTTGCTCTCGGTTCCATATTTGCTACTTAGGTAATGCAGTTCCTGTTGTGCTTGCAAAATAGTCTTGTTTGAACGATAAAGCCATTTGCT
>JACEEZ010006337.1:788585-813585 GCA_016584305.1 Chionoecetes opilio | reverse complement strand
CTTTCGCCACTGCACTAATGTCGCCAGGCACAATATATTACGAATTTTAGCATAAATGCTAAAAACTCGCTTCGCTCGCTTGGACAATGAGTTATGAGACGAAATATAACCTTTTGTGCCAAATTTCTTCCTTTACGCCTGTATACCCGTTGCCTACAAAAGTAGTTACAAGAAGAAGCAGAAGAAGAATTCGTGGAAACATTTTACAAGCCTATATGACACCTGATTTCGGCTGAAATAGGTGTCCAAGCGAGCGAAGCGAGCTTGGACAATAAGCTGAGATTTTCCCTTAGAGAAACTCTAACACGTAGAGAAAATTGAAGCTAGCTCACTTCCAATGTAATTTTTAGATAGAGAGTGATTTAACACGTAGAGAAAATTAGAGTTAGCTCACTTCCATATAGACTTATTTAATGGGAAATAAGGCGAGAGTTACCCTTAAATACCTTATTTATGTGACAATTATTAGTGACAATAGGAGTATTGCTATTGATAAATATAGGGTGGACGATAATACATTGCCGCCATATTAGCCTTTCAGCGTAATATTCTCATTGAAATATATGACATCATAGTTTAATGCCGGTAAATGGAGTATTTTGACGTGTTTTCGCTAAGTGTCTCCCTCTGAATACTACAGAGACGTACCCGAGGGTATACCTTGATGTGCTGATCCTAGGTTCGAGTCCCGCTTCCCAGAGATTAGCTTCTATGGACCACTGTGGCCCGCGCCGTACCCGTGGCCGCGGCGGTACGGGGCTGACGCCGTTATAGTGGACGAGAACTGCGCGTTCGCTCTTTAGGTCAGACACACACACTGGGGGGCTAACACCTCACTCTTAACCTCTATCGCTTTACCACATACACCACACCTGTCACTACACACCTGTACGGCCTCGCAACACACCTGTCGACTGTGTATCACTGTAAATAAATGACTTGGAAGTTTCGACGGTGTCGTCGAAAACGTATTCCGTCGAACCTTCCTGTTACCCATCCTAACACCCACCCACACTATCACAACCCTACACACATTGTGACACATACACACACCTTAAAATACAGCCCCACACACACCCTATATCCTAACACACGGATACAGTTGATTCGGGCCGCCAGATGAATCAGGCCGCCTATATTAAATGCATACCAAGCATGCATTTATGCATAACCTTATAGGTTTTAATGAAACCTAACCTAACCTTAACCACAAAGTATACCTAACCTAACCTAACCTTAACCACAAAGCATACCTAACCTAACCTAACCTTAACCACAAAGTATACCTAACCTAACCTTAACCACAAAGTATACCTAACCTAACCTAACCAACCTTAACCACAAAGTATACTGTCTGCTGGGTATGCATGCTACTATAGGCGGCCTGTTTCAACTGGCGGCCCGAATCAACGGATACCCTAACACACCCCTACACAACCTTATACATCCTAAAACACAACCAACACACACACAAACCCTTAAACATCCCCATACAACCCTTACATCCTTACACACCCACCCACAACCCCACACACGTCCTGACACATACACACACCCTAACATATTCCCACACAACCCTGACACCCTGATTCACTCTTACATACCCCCACACACAGATTCCCACACCCTTACACCCCCACACACCCTAGAACACCCTTACAAACCCTAAAACACCCCCACACACCTTAAAATCCCCCACAACAATTTCAAAACAAAACGTCAAAACATCCTACACCAGAATCCTACGCGAGTATCCTAATATCCTTCCCACCTCGTATCCTGGCAGTGTAGGACTCTGGGACGCCGGGAGGATTGTGTAGGACTCGTAGACAACACTATCACACTATCCTACTAATATCCTAACACTATTGAGCCTCTGAGAAGCCAGGCAAGGCTAATAACACCCAACCACAAACCCACACTCAAACTCACACAGTTGCCAGATCACCCTGAAAAAATAGCCTTATTTGGAAATAAAACTCCCCTTTTGACTCATATTTCCCGTCACACACACGCACACGCACATAAAAATATTTAACATGAACTCAATGGTTCTTTTTTCCCCAATTTATGCCTTTTTCTTTTCCCTTTCCGAAGCCAAAACTATTTCGTCAAAAAACTGTAACTTTTGGAAACTCTTGGAACACTTTTATGGCCTGCACAGTTCACAGACTAAAAAAACCGTTTTACGCGTATTATCTAGTAACTAAAAAAACATTAGACATACATTAACTCTTATTTGTTCTCAATAGTGAATAGTTCCTGCTATAAAATGAGTAAGAGACGAAAATATACTTTTGTTTGCCAAATTTCTTCCTTTTTTTTTTTTTTTTTTTTTTTAACCCCCGCCTGTATCCGCGTACCACAAAAAAGTAGTCACAAGAAGAAGAAAAAGAATTCGTGGCGGGAAAAAAAAAAAAAAAAAAAAAAAAAACAAAAAACATTTTAAACAACTATATGACACCTGATTTCGGATGCTGAAAATAGGTGTCCAAAGCGAGCCCCGAAGCGAGCTTGGACACTTAGGTGCAGGAGGCCTTATAGGCTTGGAGGAAGTGGTGACGACGGAGAGAGGCTGTGGTGATGGTGGTCCAGCCATATTGCTTTTTGGCGGCTGGCCAAATGTTCTGGGACATGATGTACATAAACTGAAAAGCCGACCGGACATCCCCTGCCGCCATCTTTTCCCCGCAGGAAACATATCCCCCACGGGATTGAACCAAAGGCCAATTTTTTACCCTAGTTAGTTAAATTCGTAGCGCCTCTCTCTCTCTCTCTCTCTCTCTCTCTCTCTCTCGCTCTCTCTCTCCTCTACTCTCTCTCTCTCTCTCTCTCTCTCTCCACATCCTCTCTCTTATATCTCTCTCTTCTCTCTCTCTTCTCTCTCTCTCTCTCTCTCTCTCTCTCTCCTCTCTTCATCTCTCTCTCTGTCTCTTTCACACAAACACGTAATATTGGAAATTTATATATGCGTAAATACAAAGATATTATTTCAGCAAGATTAGACAGAGAGAGAGAGAGAGGACGAGAGAGATAGAGAAGAGAGAGAGAGAGAGGCGCGAGAGAGGAGAGTGAGAGAGAGAGAGAGAGCGAGGACGAGACGAGATAGGATTTGAAGGTCAGATACAGTCAGCTGCGACTCTCTTTTCTCTATCTTTATTCAATATCCTTTTCAACTCCATTTTCCTATCTTCTGTACCTCCGCTGTCTTTTCCGTGGTTCATCCCTTTTCATAAACTCATCTTCTCTTCCTCCTCAAGCATTTGCACCTTTATCAGTTTCTGCACCTTTCCCTATTCAGTTTCAGGCTTCCAGTCTTGCCCTTTCTTTCATATCCTTTTCCAGTGACTGGATGGGTGGTGATGGTGGTGGAGGCGGCGATGGAGGGTATGGAGATTAAGTTTTCCCAAGGTTGCTATACTCCAGCCGTCCCATCACAAAAACACCTGCCTGAACTCTTCTCTCTTCTCTCCCTCTCTCCTCTCTCTCCTCTCTTCTCTCTCTCTCTCAGTCTCTCTCATCTCTCTCCTCTCGACGACATTTTAGTGAAAACTTGCGGTCAAGTCCGCTTGGGACAAGGGAAACGCTTGATGACGGTTTGTCTAGGGGACAAGTTGGACAAGGGACAAGACGACTTCATTACGGTTATGACCTGATAGCCAATTGACTTTGTGTCTTTTATGATTTGTCGCTCGTGGTGCAGTGGCTAGCGTGCCTGGCTACGGATATCTGGGGCTTTCAGTTCGATCCCGGGCCAGGGCAAGTCGGTGACAGCCTACCCAAAGCTGTTTTACTTTCCTTTCGGGGTTGATAAATGGGTACCTGGGGGTAACCTGGGGTAAGGTAACTGTGGAACCCGGAGTACACACTAGCCCTGTGTCCCAGGGTAACGGGGTTTCTCACCCACCACAGGCTTCTTAAAAGGGATTACTGCCACGAAGATGAGCACCCGCATGCACGCGCAGCTAGCGTATGCTCCCATCTTACCTTTACTTATGGACTTGGGACGCAAATGTCTGTGGGGTCAACATGACTTCATTCAAAATCGCCTCAGTACCATATGACATGTAACCAGGGGCGGGTGATAAAACGAGGCAGGCAGGGAGGGAATGACTAGTGTGCGGAGGAAAGAAGTCTTTTAAACTACGTTTTATTGTTGTTATTTTTTTTGTATTAATTATTCTTTTTATTGTTTGCCTTCTCTCAGCACATTGTTGTTGTTTATTCTCGAAAGATCCAAGGTCCCTGGTGTATTTAATTGTATGATGTATTTCTTATTTCATTGTCCAAATATGTAAGACTTTACTTCAATTAATAACTACCACGTGTAGGTCCCCCGGCCCTGTAGCTTCCTATATTTTCTTATGTTCTTATGTTCTTATGTAATATTTTCAAGCAACCACACACACAAAACACACACACCACACAAACACACACACACACCACACAACACACACCACACACAAACCACCACACACACACATACACAAGAGGAAGGGGAGTCGAGTGTATACTACTGGGCGACGACGGGGTGAGATGGGGAGGGATTTAGGTGTACGATTAGCATAAAACCCTCAGCGCTGCATAGGCAGCCCATCATTATCTACCTCATTCCCTTGCCCTTGACTCGGACCCTCCCGTCGTTGTTATGTTTTTTTGTAGAGAGAGGAGAGATGAGAGAGAGAAGAGGAGAGAGAGAGAGAGGAGAGAGGAGAGAGAGAGAGAGAGATGAGAGGAGAGAGAGAGGAGGGGGAGGAGAGAGATGAGAGAGAGAGGAGAGAGCGAGAGGAGAGAGAGGGGGGGGAAGAGCCAGAGAGGGACCCCCAAGAGAGACAGAAGAGAAGGAGAGGAGTGACAGACAGAGAGGCAGAAGAAGAGAGGGAAGAAAGAAAAAGGAGAAGAGACAGAGAGAGAGAGATGAGAGGAGCCAGAGGAGAGAGAAATCGAGGAGAGACGAAGAAGATGAGATGAAGATGAGGAGAGAGAGAGAAGGTATGAAGAGAAGGAGAGAGAAGACGAGAGAGAGAGAGAGAGAGAGAGAGAGGAAGAGAGGGAGAGAGAAATGAGAGGAAGAGAGGAAGAGATTGGGAGAGAGGGAGAGAGGAAGAGAGAGGAAGAGAGAGGGAAGAGAGACGAGAGAGGAAGAGGGGGGAAGATGAGGCAAGAGGAAGCAGAGAGTAGAGAGAGAGAGAGAGAGAGTGAGAGAGAGAGAGAGAGAGAGAGGAGAGCTGGATACGAGATGTGGAGATAGGGAGAGGGGAGAGAGAAGAGAAGAGAGAGAAGGAGGGAGAGAGAGACGAGAACGAGACAGAGAGAGAGGAGACGAAGGGGAGAGGAGAGAAGTGTGGGAGAGGGGAGGGGGAGGAGGAGAGAGGAGGAGTGGACGAGGGAGAGGGACTGGGAGGAGGAGAGGCGGAGAGAGAGGACAGAGAGGACGAGCCGAGAGAGGGGAAGGGAAAGGAGAAAGTGACGGAGGAGAGGAGTGGGAGGAGGAGGGGGAAAGGGAGGGAGATGAGATAGAGAGCGTCGGTTAGTGTGACGAGACGGAGGGGGGCGGAGAGAGGGCGGGATGAGGACGGAGCGGGAAGGGAACGAGAAGAGAGAGAGAGGTGAGAGAGAGGAGAGAACGAGAGGAGAGAGGGGTGGGGGAGAAGGGATCGATGATGGAGAGTAGGTGAGAGAGACGAGAGGGAGGAGAGGGAGGAGGGGACGGGAGAGGGGATTGGCCAGAGTGACGAGGCGGAGACTGAGAGGGCTGAGATGAGTTGAAGAGGATCGAGAAGAGAGAGAGAGGACGAGGCGCTACGAATTATTTTACTAAATAGGATATATAAAATTTGTCTTTTGGTTCAATCCGTGGGAAATCGGGGAATAATATTTTTTCCTGCTGGGGAAAAAAGAGGGCCAGCCAGGGGTTGCCGGGTCGTGCCTTCTGCTTTTCAGTTTATAGATACTACAGGAATTGTACGCAAATCCCCCGGTGCCCAATCCCAACCCATCAGGCCCCATCATTTTTTCTTTCCTCAATGCCTCAGATAAAGTGGCGAACGAACACTAACCAAAGCTATTCATTTTAATGGCAGCCAACAGCAGAAATGATTAAATTAGGCTAGTGAAAGGAATATTATTAAATAGGTGTTATATTTGGTTAATAAGGGTATTTAAATTTTTTTTGTATGTTTAATTTTTTTGTTATATCCTTGTAAAACAGTCAAAAATATGATATAAAGCCTGGGACTCGCTTGTGTTGGCTACGACTGCTTTTGCAGCCACCTGCTTAGCTGTGTTGGTAACGGACTGTCAAATGATCCACCGGTCGGGCAATTCTCTTTGTAGATGCCACCAGTGGAGGGCCGGACGGTGGCGAAATCCTCCACCGGCCGGGAATTTTGACGAGCATTCTTGAATATAGCCAAAAACCAAAAGGACTCAAACCGACAATCAGTTTCAGACTTTCAGTTCGGAACTTTTTTGCCGTGAAGGAAAGTTGTTCATTGGAAGCGGAAAGCTCAATAAAGGAAAAGATGGGGTAGCAGTAAGTAGATGGGCAAAATGAAAACCAAAAATATGACAGAAAATACAGCAAAGATTGGGGGAAGAAAAGGAGGAAAGAAGAGAGAATAAGGAAGGACGGAAAGAAGATAATTTACGGGGAAATAGATCACCCGTTGTCCCACAGCAAGTGATGACAAAAAGCATCTGCAAGTTTTGCAAACTGTGCTGAGAATCTCACCGTGGGATCCTGCTGGATAAGGACAGCCAAAAGGGCCCATATCAAGAATTTTTTTTTCTCCCACCCGTTGTTCGGTTTTTCGGTTATACAAGAATCAAAATTACGACGCGACGCGTCGAGCTCAGGGGATGGAGGTAATGTCTCTGCTGATCCCGACAACTTGCACATCCCCCCTTAACCCCGCTCTCAATAATTCATCGTATTTCGTCCCAGGAACATTACAGCGAGAGGTTTTTCCAACACAAAACCGATAGTAACATTCATACTTGTTGAATGCACCCGTGTTCATCTTAAGGTAAACATTTCTGAGTCAGGACGCGGCCTTAGGCCTTATATAGGTGTTGTGAACTGTGGGGGAAGCCGGCGGCGGGCGGGACGGGGGAGTGCGGGGAGGGCAACCAGCCCCAAGAGCCATTGTGCTATGGAGCTAGGGTGGCGGGCCGTTCAAATGTACTCGCACGCATCACTCAGGCCAATTTTTTCTGCCACCAAAGCCTCAGACAAGTGGCACCCGAACACTAACTTAGCTATTTTATTTTAATGTCGAAATGATTAAAATGTCACTAGTGGTAAAATGTATATTAGAAGTAGAACATGTATTAATATAAAACAGTCAAAAATACTATGCCGCTTTGGGCTCGCTCTGTGTGGTACCACCTGCTCCTGTCAAATCATACACCAGTTCGGGAGGGGGCAGACATAGTCTTGGAGATGAGACAGGTGGAGGTCAACGGACGGTTGGAAAAAATCTCACACCGACCGGGATTCGGGATTGACGAGCATGCTTTGAATATAGCCCAAAAGACTATCTGTATAATGGACTGCGCCTCGTGCCCCCCGACCCGCGCCAAACCCGCCATGGACCAGTGGAGCCCAAGTTTTGCGATCCTGCCATTTTAGTAGAACCATCACCCCTAATTTCCCTTCCTAAGGTTATCAGTATCATATGATATAACGTTATCTTCGTAAACTGTTTGTTCTATAATATTATCAAAAATAAAAAACCGTAAATAAACTACACCCCAGACAAAAAATGCCATATGACGAGAAGTGAAGGAAATCTATCGCATGACCTCAAATAATATACTAAACTCTTCGCCATTTATATTTTTGCGAGAAAACATTTTAGATGCTAGCCGATAGTAGAAAGAAGCGGGAATTTTTTTTCATTAGCTTTCCACTTAATATAATTTCGTTTTCGGTTATTTTTCTGATAATTGAATTACCATCATGCATAATAGCGGTTAACACTAAACAAAAATAAACCATCAATCGTACTCGGGCAATGTAAAAAAATGTGTTCATGAATACAGTTAGGAATATGCATATCAGTATAAATGATACACTGTTATCTTGTGAATGTTTGTTCTATAATATTATAAAATAAATCAAACGTGTTAAAAATACACTAAAGGAAATTCCATTATGAGGACCTTCGTGAAGACAATAGCAGTGAGCCTTTATATATTCACTTAAAACTCCTGCAATTTGATATTTTGCGGGGAAAGAACTTTTTCTTTTTACATGAAACATTAATCAAATAGAAGCGGAATTAATTAGCTTTTCCATGCTAATTTTCATTTTTCCTGATAAAGGAATTATAACATGCATAATTAGCGTTAATAAATAAATAAACATCATCCATCGGGGTAATGGTTATTATCCCGATAGGATGATGTTATTTTTTTAGGTTGACGCCCTCAATTTATCGCCAAACCTATGGGTTATGATTCATTTTATCAGAAAACGAATATAGCAATGGAAAGCTAATGAAAATCCGGTTCCTCTTTCCTTTTCTACGCGACGCATTAAAATGTTTCTCGCAAACATATAAACTAATGGCGATGAGTTCAATGGGGAATATTTAAGTTTCATGCATAGTTCTTACTCTTTCATTAAGGAGTTTTCTTTATTGCATTTTATGTTTTTATTTTGTGAGAATTATTATAGAAACAAACATTTACGAAGATAAAACGGTAATCATATATAATGACTAAACCAATAGGAAGGGGAAAAAACAACAAGGGAAAAAAAAAGGGAGGTCCATGTTCGAAAATGGCCAGGAATCGCAAAACTGGCCTCCACTGAGGAAATAGCCCAAAATGAGTAGCAAGTCCATGTATAGAGTAGGCGTGCTTTGACATCAGCATAACTCATAAAAATAACAAGAAAAAAATGCCCTTCCCTTTTCCGCCAAAGAACCCTTTTCTCGATACAGGCATAGTTCGATGAGTGACAATGAAAAAAAGTGGACAAACAGTGTCAAAATTGCTGAACTCAAAGATATCTGCGCACATTGCCTGTCACTCCGTATAAAAAAACAAGTGGATCACTTGGGTGCATAATTGGATTGTGAAACAAATTTCAGGAAAACAAAAGATATCAGCATTCACAGGACAAATACGTGTGCGGCTATGAAAATAACGTGCTTGGGCACTTGAAGGCTTTAAAAAAACCTCCCCTGAACGATGTTCGTAAGTGACTGTGACAATGAATATTAATTGATTATTGATTGAAAGTACTGACGTAACAAGCAAAAAGAAACTCTTGTTTTATACTTTACCCGATTTCAATAAAAAAAGAATATTACGTCAATCTTGGGACGGGTGGAATAGAAGTTCACTGCTAAAGGGCTAACTGTGCCATATTTGATCTTTTAAAGGATGTTTAATCTAGAGCCGAAAAAACAGGGGCTGGCAACGAGGGTGCAACCCCATGGGGGGACAAAAAAGCTAGTATCAAAGGTTCCAAGAAATTAACCCCCATGTCACCCATATCAAATGATATGCCATCACGGAAAGGGGTTCATCTTCCATGAAAAAAAATGCCTGATCACCTCGAGTTTATGGTTCTAAACTTACAGTATTTTTTCTCACAGCCCACTCCGCCAGCAAAAATATGCAAGTCTCAAGCACCATAAATTTCGGAGAACAACCTCAAAAGATATTACAGCTGTTTTAAACGCGTGGCTTGCGATTGCACAGGTGTGAGCAGGACCCTTGGGCAGTATGATGAATTCAAGTGCTTTTTTGAGGAAGTCAAAAACTTTTTAAAAAAGTGTGTGTCGCGTGCGTGTTTGTATATTTGTGTGTGGGAGAAGAGAAGGGGAGAGAGAGAGAGAGGAAAAGGAAGAGAAGAGAGAGAGAAGAGAGAGAGAGGGAGAAAAGAGAGAGAGAGAGGAAGAGAGGAGAGAGGGGGGGGGGGTGGTGTGTGTGTGGTGGGGGGGGGGGGGGGGGGGGAGGAGAGAGAGAGAGAGGGGAGAAAAGGGGAGAGAGAGAGAAGGGGAAAAGAGGGGGAGAGAGAGAGAGAGAGAGAGAGAGAGAGAGGGGTGCGTGAGTGGTTTTTGTGAGTATTCATCTATTTGTATTTTTCATATCTATTTTCTGAAAAGTGTGGGGCGGGTGTATCCAGTTCTTTCCGGTGAAACAGGAGTGGGAAAGGGTGCGCCCTTTGCCCATCCTTTTCAACGTTTGTATGACTGGTATTGGACAAGGTTTTTAGATCAAAGTATTTTGGAGCATTCCTCGGGAAAACCAAAATCCTGTCTTGTTTTTGCCCAGATGTGTAAACTTTGTGATCGCTGGAGGGCCTGGTAGGCTTCGAGGGGGCGCACGGGAGGCCAAAACCTTTGGGCTTGAGGTCTCCTGCTCAAGACAAAAGGGCCAGGTGTTTTGGGGACTTCTAGATAAGCAGTACATCTGTTCAGCGTTGGCGAGGGCATTGGGGATCTTGAAAGTTTTACATACCTTGGAGCGCGTCCCTAATGACGGCGGGGGCCGTTTAAGAAACCTACGGGGGATTTGGGATAGCCACGGTGTTATGGCTCGCTAGGGGAGTATTTGGCGTTGTCGGTACCTGTGAGGAGGACAAAGATCCGGGTCTTCAAGTCGTTGTTATCCTGTCTTTCTCTATGGTTGTGAGACATGGACCTAAATTGACTTTAAAAAACGAAAAATGCCTTTGGAAAAGGTCTTTGCAAATCAGGGTTCGCTGGGATGATTTCGTGCAAATCAGCGATTTCCCCCCGTGAGACTGAACGGGCCCCATTCCTCATAGTCCGTCAGCCCAACTTCGGCATATGGGCATGTGGGACGGTACCCCAAAAACCCATCCTTCCCATCGGGTGTATTGTAAGAGACAATCCCCGGGGTGGAGGAGGCCAAGGGGGGGCCCACAAAGGCCGTGGCTGGGGCAATTTAGTTTCTTGTCGGAGTGCTTGGGATGGGAAAGGAGCCCCATGGGGTGCGCGTGGTGACCCCCGGGGGGTGGGTCGTGGGTGGGCGAGGCGACCGCCCCCCGGGATGCCCCCAAGATTGATTGATTGTATTTTTAAGGGCCCGAGCAACGCTCGTATGGCCCGTCTCCCCTATCAAAATTTTTATCATTCATCCTAGTGCTTGGTTTTGGCCGAAACCAGCACCCCCGGAGAGCAGGTCACAAACCCCGGCTAACACCCGGTACCCATTCACTGCTGGGTGGACAGGGGCTCGGGTTGTAAGGAAACAGCCCATATGTTTCCGCTCCGCCCGGGGATCGAACCCGGAACTTCTCGGTTGTGAACCGAGCGTGCTTCCCCTACACTACGGAGTGTGTGTGTTTGTGTGCGTGTGTGAGAGAAAGAGAGAGAGAGAGAGAGAGAGAGAGAGAGAGAGAGAGAAGAGAGAGAGATGAGGAGAGAGAGAGAGAGAGAGAGAGAGAGAGAGAGGGAGAGAGAGAAGAGAGAGAGAGAGAGAAGAGAGAGAGAAGAGAGAGAGAGAGAGAGAGAGAGAGAGAGAGAGAGAGATTATGACTAATTAACGTGGTGTAATGTATAAATAATATCAGACATGTTGTCATGTTAAATTTTCTTGATAGAACGCTAGTGTATATTACGGTTGTGAATGTCGTGAATCAACCTGTGTGCCTTCACATGATGACAAAAAAAAAAAAAAGTTGGCGATTTTTTTTGGCTGGGAGAGGAGTTCGGTTGGCGGGTTTGGGCGAGTTTCGAAGGGGGAACAGGCGATATGGCAGTCCGAAACCTGGCAACACTGAGCGAGAACAACCCACCAGACACCAACCAGCATCGTTCCGCACGAGACAGGCGGCGAGGCTCCATAAAATAGTGGCCCGCTCCGCTCTGCCCATCATTCTCAACTCACACCCGAGATACCATCATACCAACACCTGACTTTCTACGCTACTTATAAAGGCTCCAGGCAGGGTCATATAGTATGACCCTGGCTCCAGGAGCCAAAATCGCGATATAGCAACATGACTAGCTGTGGCGAGGTCATAGATCTTACCTCAAAAGAGAATAAGACACTCTTAAGATGTAAGGAAAATACCTTAAAGAAAATAATATATGCAGAACTAGCCATCACTTTAAACAAGATTAAAGAAATAATCCCCTGCCCATTATATATAAATATATATATAATAAATATATATAATAATATATATATATATATATATTAATAATATATATATATATATTATATATATATTATAATATATATTAAAATTTAATATTAATAATATAATATAAGGTTTTAAAAATATATATACATATATAATATATATATATATTATTTTATATATAAAATTAATATATTAGTGTATATAATATTATATAAAAATATATATATTAATTTTATATATATATATATATATATATAATTTAATATATAGGTATAATTAATAATATATATACATATTTTTAATTTTTAATATATATATATATATATATATATATATGTATATAATTATATATATTTATATGTATAATACAAGGTTGGGGGCCCTTGGGGCCCCATGTATTGAGTTTGTAGTAGTATAATTAGGACAACAATGTGAGTGAAACCAATCGTGTTTTTTGCCGTGTTCGCCTCGGAAATTAATATATATTTTATAATAAAAAAATGGTATATTTTATGTATAATGTAAATTATATAAGTAAATATAGAGTAAAGTGTATAGTTCAATTATACCGTCAGAAGCAAATATTAACGCAAACACGGCTGTCCTGCCGGCCGGTAGCAGTACAGAGGAGTGCAGTAGCGGAGGAGCGATTGGTGCTCGGTCGCGAGTCAAACACAATTTCGAGAAATTGAACGCTGGCAGAGTTTGGATAGCTTACAACCGCTGCTCAACACAGTTTTTAGCCTAAGACCCCCCTTCAAAATTATTTAATCGACATGGGACCAAGCTGCTTACCACCTACGATTTATTTGCGATATTTTAAGCCTGCTCTCATCAAAATAGACTACAGTTTCGGCTACCCAAAACAGACAGACAGACACTCGGCTACTGCTGTAGTATATTAGATAGATAAGGTGGATAATATAAAATTAACATAGGAAGGGAAATAATAGGAGGACAGGAAAGGGTGGTGAGGAGGGAGGCTGGGCTGGGAGACGAAGAAGAGTAAGAGGGAAGAGATCAAACACTCCAAAGTTATGTTTAATGTATCTGATAACGTTAACACTCACGTCTTCTCGGTCCTGTAGTCAACACGTCCTTGACGTCTTACCTGAAAATATAAACAAAACAAATATCAGGCGCCGGAAATTTGCAGATAATAAAAAAAATCCCCAGCAAATTCCCCCCAGCAACCCCACACAAACGGTAAGTCAATGAGTCTACGGAGTTGGTGAAATGCGGCAAGACGTTATCGCAGAGTTTCTTCATGTAATCTAATACTCATAAAAGTGTTTTTAGCCTAAGACCCCCTTCAAAATGATTCAATCGACATGGGACCGAGCCGTTTACCACCTACGATTTATTTGCGATTTTTTCAGCCTACTCTCATCAAAATTGAATTTACAGTTTCGGCTACCCAAAACAGACAGACAGACAGACAGACAGACACACGGCTACTCCTATAGTATATTAGATATATATATCCATAAAAAATTCTGGTAAAAGAGATTTTGTGAGTTTTTACCAAGCTATAGTCTATTTTATTTAAGTTGACAAAAATGCACTAAGGAGGCCACGCCCCCTTGTAGCTGATTGGCTGAACGTAATGTGATCATCAAAAAGCCTTCTTTTTTTCTTGGTTAATGAAGTACACTACAGTAGTTTGGTTGTAGTTTTGTTATTTACAAGCTCGGATACATTGCGTTCAGCCAATCAGGTACAAGGGGGCATGGCCTCCTTGGTGCATTTTGACCAATTTAAATAAAATAGACTATAGATAATATCATCATCTCATGTCCATCAAAAGCCATAAAAATATTTCCAGGGTGTGTATACATGAATATCAAACATAATAAATACTTTAATCCAACTCAAGAATACTTCGTTGGCCATATAGAAATAGATGAATAGGAAATAGAATAGAATAGGCATAGATAATAGGAAAACGTATAAGACTGCCACCATGCTAATGCGACTGAAATGAACACCGAGGCCACGCGCAGCCTAGCGTATACCCTTATCTTTACCTTACCTTTACCACCATGGCTTGCGGTAAATATTTGGTACGGCGCTCAAGTTTGTATCAAAATGACAGAGTTGTTAAAGCAGCCAAGGCGGTGAGGCATTAACGACGAGTCATGTTGTTTACTGTATTGCGTCACAACATGCCGCCAGACCAGTGCTTCCATTTTAGGGTAAAATACCCTAAACTAGGGTCATCAGACCCCTTCTAAGGTAGCGGTTAGGGTAATTCATAATCTAGGGTAATTCTAGGGTAATCAGGTGTTTGTCAATTTTTTTCAATTCAAATTTAAAGGATTCATTGACGTAAAATCAGTGTTTAATTTTCATTTTTTATACACACGCAACTTTATTTATGTAAGGCTAGCGGAAATCTACTGGTGTCACCCTTCATAGATCCCCGTTTTCTGTCTCTGCTCTGGGCGGGTTTAGTGTTGCCAGATGACGAAAATTTTCACCAGATGACGAAAATTGGTGAAATATCTAAGACAAAGTCAGTTGCCAGTTTTATTATTGCAAATGACCCAATCGAAAAGTCTGCACGGAAAATTGAACTTCGGGTGTGTGCTTTTCTATCAGAACATCACTTGCCCATTTCCTTATGTGAACCCTTACTAGACCTCCTAAAAGTCATGTTTCCTGATGCGATGTCTTTAAAAAAAGTAAAACTAGGGAAGCAAAGAGCCTCAAACATAATAAGACAAATGTTTGGAAAGCATTTTCGTGGCACGAATCTTTGGTTTTCGTGAAAGGTTTTTTCTGAAATTAAGATGAGACGCAGACAGGAGTGCAATAAAAAATGGCGTATTAGCAAATTTTGAGAAAATAAATTTGAAAACCTTTTTCGTAGATTTGATAGGGGTTTAATGATAGTAGCTGTAGGACTGTCAAGCCAGAAGGAATTTTTCACATAAAAAAAAATTTCCTTTAATAAATTTTGGGTTTTTGTTTGCCCCTAAAAAGTGGATGGGACCCAACCATTCAGTCAGTGTACATTTTTAAAAAATTTTTGCCTCAAGTCATAAGTCAAAGTTCATGCCACATGATTCACTACATGAATCAGTTTCAGATTCAAAAGCATCAAATGCTTGCCCAAACCCCCTAAATATTTTGAAGATTATGCCGAACATTTTGCAACAATTTGTCTTAGCTCCAAGAGGCAAACAGTTTCAAAGAGTTAAAAAATTTGTTGATATTGAACCTCAAAAAAACCCGGCCCAGGCCAAACCAGGTGGTTGCTGTAAGGCATGTGTGAAAAGTTTGCTGTAGAAACGTGGGATCATTGGGAAATTTATTTACAGTTTTAAAATTAGGACCCAACACATGTAAATGATTTTGATTTTACGCCTTGAAAAAACAACTTACCCAAGCCCCCTTAATTTCGGATTACAAGGGGTAAGGTCAATAGTTTTAAATACGTTCTTCAGTTGAGGCTTTTTTTTTTCACACTGAAAATGGACATGCAAACTATTCGAAGTTTGGCCCTAATTCAGGATGTGAGCTTTGTTAGAATGTTGATATTCAACTTGGGTGGTAACAATTTTTAAAGTGTTTAATTCCTTTTGAGGAATGTATTCTAGGAGTGAGGCATCAGAACAGAAAGGGGATCTAAAACAATCGGGAACATAACAGCGCAGAACTTTCACAGTTTATAAGTAGTTGCTTTTTGTTTTAAAGGGTTTTACCCCAGATTAGAAAAGATTTCACTCAATGAAAAAAAATTCATAAAGTAGGGGCCTGTGAAAACCCTCTTTCTGCATCAACTTGAATCTCCTAAACCCTGAAATATTGAGAACGCCACAATTACAAAGAGCCAAAAAAAAATCTTGTGGATGAAGAAGGGAGTGCACTTTTTTGGATGAAGAACTTTCAAAATAAACTCCATTTACAAAGTATGGGATATTGTGTGAATAAAAAAAAATGATGCAGGACTGCCATGTTTACCCAAATTTTAACCTAAGTCATACCCCACCCTCTTCTCATCCCCTTTCAAATGCAGCGGTGAGCGTTTTTTAGCAAAAAAACTAACTAAAACTTGTCAAAATCCTCTCGTAAAAATAAAACCCCAAAAGGGGTTTAATGCATGAATATATCACATGAAACGCTGAAAAAATTTTCAAAAAACCTGAACATTGAGGACAATATGCAAAAAAGCAATAAATAATGTAAAAAAAGTTATGAAAAGTGTCAGAGGTTGAAAAGTAAATATATAAAATAAAAATGTAATGTACCTGTAAATACGCAAATATGTGTATCTAAATAATATAAGCGAAAGTGTGGGGTGGGTGTGTTGTGTGTGTGTGTCCGGAAGGTTTCCCCCGCCGTGGGCAATCCACATATGGCACAGTTTTTTGAACCGGGTCGAGCAGGGGGAAAATTTAAGCCCACTTATGGGGTGATCCCAATTTTATTTTTTAGGTTTTTTTTAGTAGCTATTAGCGAGAATTTTGAAAAAAGGTGGGTTGCGAGAATTTAGGAAAAACCCTTTAGTAGGGGATGGGGAAGGGGGTGAATGGGGGGGGTGATGGGTGAGTGTGGGTGGGGGGGAGGGGGGGTGGGGAATGGTGGGGGGTGATGGGTAATGGGTGAGTTTAATGGGTTGTGGGATGGGTAAGGATGAGTGAAGGGTGGGGAGGATGGGGAATGGGGATGAAGGGTGGGGGGGAGGGAATGGGGGTGAATGGGGTTTGGGGGGATGTGAAGGGGGGGCGTTTTTAAAACATTTAAATTTTTTATCCCTGATTTTAGGAAAAATTAGAAAAAAGGGGGTACTGGAGAGTCCTTGCCCCCCCAAAACACAGGTGGGGCCGATGGCCCCAATAAAGCCCTCCGCAGGAGCTAGCCAAAAAGTTTTGCCCGGAGGGGGGGGCTTTGCGGCTAGTGTACAATAAACAAAACAAAGCCGACCCGGGCCCCCCCCCCTCCCTATTTTTCCCCAGAGGAAAAAAAAATCCCCCCGGATTGACCAAAGGCCATTTTTTTCCCAATATTAGTAAAAAAAAATTTGTAGGCCTTCGTCTGTCCCCCCCCTCCACCCTCCTCTCTCTTCTCTCTCTTTTTATCTCTCTCTCTCTCTCTCCTCTCTCTCTCTCTTCTCTCTCCTTCCCTTTTTCTCTCTCTCTCTCTCTTCTCTCACAAACACGTAATATTGGGAAATTTATTTTGTAAAAAAAGATATTTTCAGCAAGATTAGACAGAGAGAGAGAGAGGGAGAGAGAGAGAGAGGAAGGGGGGAAAAAAGAGAGAGGAGAGAGGAAGAGAGAGAGAAGGAGGAGAGAGAGGAGGAAGAGAGAGAGGGGAGGACGAGAGAGATAAGGATTTTAAAGTAGATCAGGTAGCTGCGACCTCTCTCCTTCTCTCTCTCTTCTCTCTCTCTCCTCTCCCCCCCTTCTCTCTCCTCCCTTTCTCTTCTCTCTCTTTGAATAGTTATAAGAATTTTTTTAAATTATAAAACGCAAACAATATAAGCACAAAAAAATTTGGGCATTGATAAATGCAATAATGATGATAAAAGATAATAAATTATATATAATAATATTTAATATAATTTTTATAATATAATATATTAGATTAAAATTTATATTATATAAAATATACAATTATTAAATAATAACTAATTAATTATATATAATAAATATATATATATATATATAAATATAATATATATAAATTATATATTATATAAATATATAATATATGTATAATAATTTTAAGTTATTAATAAATAAATATATATTGTATATATAATATATATTAAATTTTATAAATTATATTATTATATAAAAATATATATATATAAAATTTTGTATATTAAATAGATAAAAATATATATTAATATATAATAAATAAATATATAAATATATTTTGGGGAATATTAAAATATATATATTTTTATTAATATATAATTTATATATATATTTTAAATTTTTAAATCAAAACTTTTGGATAATTATAGTTCCTTATTTTTAAGAAAAATTATATTTATTTACTATAAATTTTAAAAAATAAAAAATTAAATTAAATTAATATATAATAAAAAATATAAAATTTTAATAAAAATATATATATTATAATATATTAATTTTATATATATAAATATATATATATATAATTAATATAAAAATATAACCCACACAGAATATAAAAACAAGAGAAGACAGAGAAATAGACCTCTTCCCCATTTTTATTCCCCCACTCGTACCTCTCTCAGCCCGTCCTCAGGGGTGTGCGGGGTGTGTGTGTGTGGTAACACACGCACCACTCCCCGGGATAAAAAAAGCGGCATATGAAGGGGGGTGTCGGGGTTATGGAAAGGAGATCAACTCAAAATTTCACACCTTCCGCATGCATTACCCTCTCTCTCTCTCTCTCTCTCTCTCTCTCTCTCCTCTCCTCTCTCTTCTCTCCCTTTTCTCTCTCTCTCTCTCCTCTCTCTCCTCCCCTGTACCTGTAAATCTACCTGTCTTACCTGTAAATATGCAAATATGTAATGTACAGTCACGCCACATACTTCGCAAAACATTTTTACTTGGGGGCGAGGCAAGCCCATCAATTTTCAAATCTTTTCCTTTGGGTCTACAAATGTTCGCTCATTTCTCCTCTTGGAGACCGCTGCACCCCCCCTAAGTAGCCACACCTGTTTCAAACCTCCCGACTTTATAGCTCCCCTGATGAGTAATTATAGTTTTAAATCCCGCCCAACAGCTAATGACAATTTAACAGCTCCCTCCCTCCCCCCTCTTTCCCCCCCTTTTCCCCTTCCATTGAGCCCTTCAATGGGGCCTTCCTCCATCAGACAGGATGAAGTAACTTTTTAAAATATTTACATTCTTTTGTTTTTGGAAAAAAAAAAGGCTATAGCCAAAAATATTCGTAACACTGAGAGCAAGGTGTTTTTGACCATCCCGGTGTGTCTTCCATTTTGTGTGTGTGTGTGTGTGTGTGTGTGGTGTGTGTGTGGTGTTTTGGGGTGTGGTGTGGTTGTGTGTGTGTGTGTAGATGTGTGTTTGTGTGTGTGTGTGTGTGTGGTGTGTGTGTGTGTGTGTGTTTGGTGTGTGTGTGGGTGTGTGGTGTGTGTGTGTGTGTAGATGTGTGAATGATGTAGGGCCCAAAAATATTGTTTGGCAAATATCTATAATTAAAGTATTTATAATTTACATTATCTATAATAATAAAAGCGAAAGGGTGGTGTGTGTGTTCTGTGTGTGTGTGTGGTTGTGTGTGTGTGTGTGTGTTTTGTGTGTGTGTGTGTGTGGTGTGTGTGTGTGTGGTGTGTGGTATAGGTTCCGCCCCCGTGGCGGAATCCCATCATATACCCCATTTTGGAACCAGGTTTACCAGGGGAAGGTTTTAAGCCCACTTATGAGATGATCAGATCACTTTTTTCTCTTTTTTTTAGCAGCCTATTAGCGAGAATTGTGAAAAAAATGGGTTACGAGAATTGAGGAAACCTTGATGTAGGTGATGGGTAATGGGTGAGTGAATGGGTGGGGTTGATGGTAATGGGTGTGTGGGTGATGGGTGAGTGAATGGGTGGGGGTTTATGGTTGATGGGTGAGGGATACGATGGGGGGTGATGGGTAATGGGTGAGTGAATGGGTGTGTGGTTATGGGTAATGGGGAGTGAATGGGTGGGGGGTGATGGGTAATGGGTGAGTGAATGGGTGGGGGGGTGATGGGTAATGGGTGACTGAATGGGTGGGGGGTGATGGGTAATGGGTGACTGAATGGGTGGGGGGTGATGTGAATGGGTTGGCGTTTAATACATACATTTCTACACCATGATTTCAGGAAAGTTGAAGGGGCTATCTGAGAGTCTGTGTTTGGTGGGCGAAGGCCCACCAATAGCCCTCCGCAGGAGCTAGCCAAAAAGTCCGCCCGGAGGGCGGCTTTGCGGCTAGTGTATGTATATCCTCATTGGTGATAGTGTCGAGAGAGAGAGAGGAGAGAGAGGAGAGGGAGAGAGAGAGGGGAGAGAGAGGCGGAGGCAAGAGAGCGAGGAGCGAGAGTGAGGAGGAGAGGAAGGGAAGGAAGAGAGGAGGATGGAAGGAAGAGAAGGAAGAAGAAAAAGAAGGAAGGAAGGAAAATAAGGGAGGAGAAGGAAGGAAGGAAGGAAAGGAAGGAAGGAGAGGAAGGAAGGAAGAGAAGGAAAGGAAGGAGGGATGGAAAGAAGGAAGGATAGAAGGAAGAAAGGAAGGATGGAAGGAAGAAAGGAAGGAAGAAAGGAAGGATGGAAGGAAGAAAGGAAGGAAGGAAGGAAGGGATGAGAAGGAAGGAAGGAAGGAAGGAAGGAAGGAAGGAAGGAGGAGGAAGGAAGGAAGAAGGAAGGAAGGGAAGGAATGGAGAAGGAGAGGAATGGCGAGAAGAGAGAGGAGGGAGAGAGAGAGAGAGAGAGGAGAGAGAGAGAGAGAGAGAGAGAGCGAGAGAGAGAGAGAGATGAGAGAGAGAGAGAGAGAGAAAGAGAGAGAGAGACATGGCGAGGGAGGGAGAGATGGCCCCCCCGTGGGATTAACACCATCACAGGGGAAGGAGGAGGAATGCATGGTCCAGGCTTTGATTGGGAAGGAAGGGGGTGGGGGAGTCAGGAGAATATGAACGATAATTTATTGGAAAATACGAAAAGGAAATGGAAGGAGAGGATCCGAGGCCTGTGTGTTCGCGAATTATGTGGAGTAAATGTACCTGTTACTTTTAATGTGTTTGAAAGATTTGTGGGTCAATATAATTTTTGGTCAGTTATTCTCAATACTTATTTTGTTAAAGTGTGTTCTTATTAAACCAGAAATATATATTTAATGGAAATGTATTAAAACTAGACAAACTAAACTGGCTTAACTTTACTATTTTTTTTTTGGGGTATCAATAAAAAATATGGTTTTTCACCTACTCCTTTTTCTTTAATATATATTATATATTATATATATATATTTTATATATATATATATATATATATATTATAATTATATAATAATATATATATATATATATATATATATATATATATATATATATATATATTTTTTTTTTTTTTTTTTTTTTTTTTTTTTTTTTTTTTTTTTTCATCACAAAGAACGGGCCCAAGGGCACAACAAAAATGGGTAACACAAAAGCCCGTTTAGTTGCCCAGTCCCTATAAAGAATACAGTAAGAGAATAATATAAAAAAGGGGGATGAGGTCAATTTTTGGAGGTGTCTTGTTACTCCTCTTTTAAAAAGATTTAAGTCATAGGAAAGTGGAAAAAAAAAGAAACAGGAAGAGAGTTCCAGAGTTTACCAGTGAAAGGGATAAAAGAGTAAAAGTTTACTGATTAACTCTTGCATTAGGAAGATGGACAAAATTTAGGGATGAGAATGAGTAGAAAGTCTTGTGCAGCGAGGCCGCGGGAGGGGGGGAGGCATGCAAGTTAGCAAGTTCAGAAGAGCAGGGAGCATGAAAAAACGGTAGAAGAGGGGCAAGAGAAGCAACATTGCGGCGGTGATTTAAAGATTGAAGACAGTCAGTCAGGGGGGCGAGGAGTTGATGAGACGAAAAGCTTTTGCCCTAAACCCTTTTAGGAGAGCTGTATGAGTGGATCCTCCCCAAACATGTGAGACATACTCCTTTACATGGGCGGATAAGGCCCCTGTGAGAGCAAGAAATTTGGGGAGGGAGAAAAAAAAGGACGCAGACGCCACAGCACCCCTAACTTCTTAGAAGCTGTTTTAGCAAGAGATGAGATGTGAGATTTTCCAGTTCAGATTTTTAGTAAAGGATAGTCCTAGAATGTCATTGTAGGAGAACAGTTGGGAGTGTCATTGGAAGAAGAGGGGATAGTTATCTGGTAGGTTTTGTCGAGTAGATAGGTGAAGAAATTTGGGGTTTTTTGAGGCATTGAAAAAAACCCAAGGTTGTTTTTTCCCCAATCAGAAATTATAGAAAGATAAGAAGTTTAGGCGCTCGGTGGCATCTCTCCGTGAATCACTTAGTTCCTGTTTGAGTTGGACGTCTAATAAACGACGTTGATAAATGCAGGGTAGAATCATCAGCGTAGGAGTGGATAGGGCTTTGAGTTAGACTTAGAAGATCATTAATGAATAATAGAAAGAGAGTGGGTGATAGGACAAAAACCCTGGGGAACACCACTATTGATAGATTTGGGAGAAAATAAAGTCCGTCTACAGTAGCTGCAAATAGAACGGTTTGAAAGGAAACTTAAGATGAAGGTTAAGAGAGAAGGATTAGAAACCGAATGACGGTAGTTTGGAAATTAAAGATTTGTGCCAGACTCTATAAAAAGCTTTTGTTTATGTAAAGGGGCAACAGCAAAAGTTTCACCGAAACCATAAAGGAGGATGACCAAGATTCAGTTAGGAAAGCTAGAAGATCGCCAGTAGATCGCCCTTTACGGAAACCGTACTGACGATCAGATAGAAGATTGTGAGCAGATAGATGCTAAGAATCTTCTTATTAAGTATAGATTCAAAAACTTTAGAAAGCCGGAAGTCAAAGCTATAGGACGGTAGTTTGAAGGATTAGACGGTCACCCTTCTTAGGAACAGTTGGATGTGAGCAAATTTCCCAGCAAGAAGGAAAGGGGGAAAGTAGATAGACAAAGACATAAAAGTTCGACCAGGTAAGGTGCAAGAAACAGAAGCACAGTTTTTGAGAACAATAGGGGGGGAACCCGTCAGGACCGTAAGCCTTCCGAGGATCTAGGCCAGAAAGGGCATCATTCCGAAGGATTTTAATGACAGGCATAATATAGTGAGAGGGTGGAGGAGAAGGAGGAACAAGCCCTTCATCAGCCAGAGTGGAATTTTTAGCAAATGTTTGAGCGAAAAGAGTTAAGCTTTAGAAGTAGATGAGACAGCTGTGGAGCCATCTGGGTGAAGCATAGGAGGGAAAGATGAAGAAGAAAAATTGTTAGAGATGTTATTAGCTAGATGCCAGAAGTCACGAGAGGAATGCGCATGCGGAATGGCATGCGGTGCTCATCTCCGTGGCATTAGCCCTTAGAGCCTGTGGTGGGTGAGGACCCGTTACCCCGGGACACAGGGCTAGTGTGACTCCCGGGTTACCACAGTTACCTTCCCCAGGTTACCCCAGGTACCCATTTATCAACCCCGAAAGGAAGGAAGAACAGCTGGGTAGGCTGGTCACCGGCTTGCCCTGGTCCGGGATCGAACCAGGGCCCGCAGATTCGTAGCCAGGCACGCTAGCCACTGTACCACGGAGGCGACCTCCAGACATTAGTTTGGAGGCATGGCACTCGCCGAGGCATGTTTCCTAAATGCCCTTTTCTTAGTTTATGAATTTTTCTTGTTTCGTCTATTGATATCTATTGTGCAGTGAGGATAAAAGGCAATGAGGAGAGGCAAATGATAAAAGATGTTTCAAGAAAAGAATGCATGGTGTCCTTTTGTAAATAGATCTGTTCTACTGTAGTTCCTGCGTACATTAATGTTACATGTGTAATGTTGTGTACGCCGCTGTTACCGCGCCTGGAGTGTTGTTGTTTGTCAGGCCTTGTTAAACAACATAAACACACGAGGCAGCACTAAACAGTGGGTCCACATTCGTCATCTCCTTAAATGTTACATGTGTAATGTTGTGTACGCTACTGTTTCGCGCCTGGAGTGTTGTTGTTTGCCAGAAACAACACTAAACAGTGGGTCCACATTCTTCATCTCCTTAAAGCTCACAGGTGATGGGAATATGGGTTATAAATATAAAGACATTACTTTAATACAACACTTATAGTATACTAGCCGCAAAGCCGCCCTCCGGGCGGACTTTTTGGCTACCTCCTGCGGAGGGCTATTGGTGGGCCTTCGGCCCACCACCTGTGTTTGGTGGGCCGAAGGCCACCAAAACAGGGCTCTCCAGATAGCCCCTTCTTTAGATTTCCTGAAAATCATGGATGTAGAAATGTATGTATTAACGCCAACCCATTCACATCACCCCAACCCATTCACTCCACCATTACCATCACCCCCACCAAAAACCCCCCCCCCCCCATTAACTCACCCATTATCCATCACCACACACCCATTCACTCACCCATTACCCCTCACCCCCCATCTATTCCCCCACCCATCACCATCACCCCCCCACCCATTCACTCACCCACACCCCACACCCATTACCCATCACCCCACCCATTCACTCACCCATTACCCATCACCCTACATCAAGGTTTCCTCAATTCTCGCAACCCACTTTTTTTTCACAATTCTCGCTAATAGGCTGCTAAAAAAAAAAAATTAAAATAGTGATCGGATCATCTCATAAATGGGCTTAAAACCTTCCCCTGCTCGAGCCGGTTCCAAAACTGTGCCATATGAGGGGATTCCGCCACAGGGGCGGCACCTGGAGCGGGCAAAACACACACACACACACCACACACACACACACACACACACACACACTTTCGCTTATATTATTATATATACTTTTGTACAACAATTTATCACATTTAGGAAGGGATTAAGGGCTCATGCAGGGCTCTTATTTAGTAACTGGATATTCTGGTCTCACGCCTTGAGGGAGAGGGACTGTCCACACATTTTGAGTCATGAACCCCTTGTCATGCTGCTTTGCCTTAGGGTTGATGCACAAGGGGTTCAAGGAGTCTTCAGAGCGTAGACTAGGCGAAGAAATATCCTCCAGAGTCCGCCCCCGAGTTTCTGGCAAACGGAAAATAGCGACTACAGCAAGAAGAGCCGAAAAGCCGCTGAAGAGCCAGAAGGTGCCATCCATTCCCAGTGCTGCTGCAGTCATGTAGTATGTGTGAGATGATGTGAATCCTCCCAGCATGAGCAGACACGTCAAAAGAGGAAGACCTGCTGCTCGACAATTGGTGGGCA
>JACEEZ010006337.1:753585-783585 GCA_016584305.1 Chionoecetes opilio | reverse complement strand
GGCCCGCCCCTCGCTCGGCCAGATAATGACTAATTGTACCAGTTATAATTGTATTTATGATAATATAGGTATTATATATGACGTATTATATATAGTATGACGTATTATATATAAGTATTATATATGGCTGCACATGCAGCCATCACCAACAAGTCATTTTCGGACAGCGGATTCATGCTGTCACCACGGTGGTCCGACGTGTACTGTATATCTTCATGAGGCGGCCGGTGTGTGTGTGGGTCTCGTCCGGCAAACGATGCCTCGCCACTTTTTGTCGGCCGGACAGGCCGCGCCGGTGTGTGTGTGGCCGGCTTTACAATAAACAAAAAAGTATTCAAACGATACTAAGTTTTTGTTCATATGCTATTTGATGTAAATAACCTCTCCAAAAATATTTATCAGACTTTAAATGAGGTCTTTGATGCGTTCGTTATGGAATGTTTATCGTTGCATAGAAGACCGTGTGATACCGTGGAAATCTTAGCCAAGCTGGCGACACCGCCTTGAAGTAGATTTGCGTAAACACTGTACTCAGCTTATATCGTCCACATTACTGCTCACATATAAAATAGTGCGAATGATTAGATTATAACGTGATTTTTTGCGTAGCAGGAAGTAGGTGAAGCTGTCTTATCTCAGAAATATAGCTCGTGCATCCGGGAAATATACTAGCCACCTTCCTGACGTTTCTTACCTGTATTAAATCGTGATTGATGATTATGTAGCTTGGTATTCAGGTTCATGTGCTTAGTTTATAATGATATGTAATTGCAAGTCGCCGTATATCCTAGTTAATGGGTCGAGGGGGGCAGAGCCCCCCTCGACCCCCACGACCCCCACAAGACACGTATGTAGCGTTGCCAAAACACTTTGCAGACGTTGCCGGGAGTTACAGTGTTGTGCACTTCACTTACGCTCTGCAGAGGCTCAAGGAATATGGTCAAGGTTGACATTATTGAAGGCACAGTAGAGAGTAGTAGCGTGATTGTTAGTATTAATTATACGATATCTAATTGTTTTGAGCTCTTAGAATGGCCTAGCATCGTTATCTAGCTTATAGATGGACTTTATATCAAACTGAAATGTTTAGGGCACTCTGAAATGATATTTCCATCTATTTGCTACGCAGCCATTTCTTGATGTACAGTACGTCGAGGATCGTTAATGCTTTCATGGACATGTGAGTACATATCTACATTTACGTTTACCTATATACCAAATTTTCTATGCCTAAAGCTCGATGAATGGCGATTTTGCTTCATCGTCCAGTGCATCTCGCCCCTTTACCATCATACTGTGTTCTTTGTATTCGCGTATTAGCGCAGTATGTGCATCATTCATCTCGACATGAATGTTGTGGATAGCTGCCACCAAGGTAAAGAGACAGATCTGTCTCTTTATCTTGGCTGCCACGATGTCTGTGGCTGTGGGAGGCCGCAGTCTCTTCCTATTCCTCATGAATATTGAGATTAAGTGCGCGTGGTTGATGCTGCGGAGCGATATATCCATGACCATGCATGCGTATCCTTGCCGTGGCGGAGCTGGGAGTCTGATGAAATAGTCGTGTTCATGCCCTGCGATAAGTAATGTAAAAGACTATTTTTATGTGATATGACATATACACCAAATATATTGCATTCATATTGCAATTGTAATATCCCTTATGAAAATATTTAAGTATATATCATACTGTAGCAAAAATACAACAGTTTTGCCGCTCTTGTCACAAACATGACCAACGCTTCGGAGTGTTCCCTCGCATGACACCAATGAGAGCAAGACTTCAGATGTCGCTGCAGAATTTTATTATTCATGAGGTCATATCTCCATATATTGCTGTATATATACCATCAAGGAATCATAATTAGCCACACCTAATTTAAAACAATATTATTTTCATTTGGTCTTCATGTTATGAGTATTGAATGAGATAAGAATTAATGGAAAACCAGATCCTATAGCTGCCTGGTCATGCCCGAGAGGCTATCTAGGAAACAGCCGGCCTGATTCGCCCTGACCTTGAAGTCTCCACCCACACCCACATAAGGAGCTGAATGTAGAATTATACCATTTCGAGCCCTCATATCCAGCAGGCGTACGCTGAAAACAGTATAAAAAAGGTTGAAGGAGCTTCAAAGTGTAAAATTATACAATTTTGTGGTGCTACAAAATTCTTCTAGATTTGATTGATTAGAAACATAACTTACAACAGAAAGTGACCACGCTTAAAAATTAAAGAGAAGCGTGGTTCGATATACATTGGCCTATAGCAACACGTTTCATATTATTGTAAGCTACGTGACCTTACCCTATACATTTGTAATACCTTAGCGTGGCTTGTGTTGTTAGCACCATGACACCTTTAACGAAACACAGCTTTCTATGAATTGTCATCTATGTGTGCATGTTCTTACCCAATTGTATATTTTTCAAGATGAAGTCATTGTATTCACCTAGTTGTATTCACCTAGTTGTATTTTACAGGCCCTGAGCTACACTCGTATGGCCCCGTCTCCATAGCTACATTTCATCTTTCATCCTTAGTGCTTAGTGTTGGCCGAAACCATCACCCCGGGAAGCGGGTCACAAACCCCCGGCTGTACTTAGTGTTGGCCGAAACCATCACCCGGGAAGCGGGTCACAAACCCCCGGCTAACACCCGGTACCCATTCACTGCCGGGTGGAACAGGGGCTCGGGTTTTAAGGAAACAGCCCATCTGTCTCCGCTCCGCCCGGGGATCGAATCTGAGACTTCTCGGTTGTGGACCGAGCGTGCTAACCACTACACTACGGAGTACGCATTGTGTGTGTGTGTGCATATATATATATATAATATATATCAGGAGCCTATGTCATGTGGTAAAGCTGTCAGTGTCAAGGATGGATATCACAGGATTGGCGAATGCACACAACACATTCTTGACTAACATAATCCTAACTCACTAATCCCTTTCTACCTTCTTCTAGTGGCTGCCGCTGTTGACAACGAGGGGATGGATGATGAGGATGCGTCCTTTGACGGAGCCCTTGTTTCTATGAAGGGCCGTTTCTTTATACTGTATGCGATTACGCGGTTGCACAGGGCCCCCGAAGCCACCAACGGGCCCCCAAGCTGCCATTATTTGCTTTTTTTTTTAGAATCTAGTCTCTTTTCTCTTAAAATGCACCAGATTGATGCATTCAAATATTAAAGGCGTGCCCCCGGACCACCTTAGAGGGTTTGGAATCCCCCCACCATAGTTTTACAAAATAGGGCCCCTAAACAGCAATTCGCATAGGGCCCCCAAAGGCTAGAAACGGCCCTGTTTCTATGAGGGGATGTATGATGACTCCGACTATTTGATGAGGGTGTGTCCTTTGTAGGAACCCTTGTTTCTTTCAGTGGCAGCCATCAAGGACGACAAAGGCGGTGATGCTGTGGTTGACCGCGATGCCATGACCGTCGTCCTATTCATGTCGTTCCTTCAGTTACAGTGACCGCAGCACTGATAAGCGAAGGACATGGCGCCTTGTCCGGGGGATGATGGAGGATAAGGAGAACCGTAAAAAAAATATAATAATAAAATAAATAAAGGGAGACAACACTTGAATGGTGTGTTGTGAATAAAAATTAAGTATTCTGATTCCGAGCATAATTATTTTACCTGTGCCCTGCTTATCAAAAATTGCACATACGTACAGTATAGTCACTTTTTTTTTCTCTCTCTCTCTCTCTCTCTCTCTCTCTCTCTCTCTCTCTCTCTCTCTTTCTCTCTCTCTCTCTCCTCTCTCTCTCTCGCACAGACCATGGCGTCAATGGTGATGGCGCTGATACAGATCGAGGCGGGCACAGTGTTCTCCTTCTCCGGGGTCACGCTGCCGCAGCTATCGGACGCGGCCACCGAGGACCTCTACCTGGATCCCCACCAGGCCGCACTCTTCGGTGAGTGGCATGTACAAACTAAAAACCTCCCTAAAAACTTTTCGAACTCTGTAAGCACCATGCAAAGACTACTGTATACATCTCTGCACCATGCATTATTAATTATGCGAAAGAAGAATTTGGGAACCCCTCTCCCTGTGTGGAGCGGGTGGATATTCCAACTATGTATTATGGGGTTCCGGTGCAGTCGTTTGGGTGTGCTCCGAAATACCATAGGAATCCTGAAAATCCTCATGGATTTCCCCCACAAAAGTTATCTTATGGTTCAGGAAACCTAACCTACCCTAACCGTAACCTAACGAAACCCAACCTAACGTGCTCAGGAGTAAACGCGACATACTCTTCCAGAAAACGGGACTATGCGAGCGAGTGCACGTGGTAGCCCTGTGCAGTGTGTACCCACAGTCTAATATTATATTAATTAATATATAGACGGGTGTGTGACCATGCTCGGGGGGTTGGTTTAGTGGATACAAGGCTCAATATCATCCCCATAAGCAATGACCAGCCTCGTCGCTTGATCTCGGTTATGCATAGCCCATGATAATATGATGTGCAACGTAAAATTAATATATTGGTTGTGTAGCCGTAGCAGAATCGATAGGTTATATCTATGTTACGGTGATAAAAATTCCTCGTCAGTATATGCTGTAATAAGACTTTGTATGTCTTTGTCTATGTCTGCAATAACTAATAAGGGCGGGTGATCGGGGAGGGTGTGGCAGAAGGATGATTTCCGGGTGCTTGTGGAACCAGCCACGAACTACTCAACAAAGAAGGTGAACAAAGAAGCCCTTGTGTCCCATCAATCGTAAGAAAATATACGTCCCAATAACTGATAATAATTACCCGAGTAATAACATTCAGTACAGGGCGATATTTCAGCACCTTATTCAGCAAATTATTAATAATTCGTGGCACCAGTTTTAAAGGGTTAAGACCGTGTTATGGTTTTAAAGGGCGCCCTCAAATCAGAATACCACCATTCCGAGAAAACTAGCCACGATCCATTCATTTCACTTTCCTCTTTTCCAGGGTCAAAGTTTTTTGGGAATGTACACTATAGGTATCTAACGCAAAGGCGACCGACCCCCTCCGCCATCTTTTTCCCCGCAGGAAAATATCCCACGATGACCAAAGCCCACTTTTACCCTGTTTTAAAATTCTGCCTCTCCTCTCTCTCTCCTCTCTTCTCCTCCTCTCTCTCCTCTCTCTCTCTCCTCTCTCTCTCTCTCTCTTCCTCTCTCCTCTTCTCCCTTCTCTTCCTTTTCCCCTCTCTTCCTCTTCCCCTCTTCTCTCTCTCTCTCCTCTCTCTCTCTCTCCTCTCCTTCCTCTCTCCTCTCTCTCTCTCTCCTCTCCTCTCTCTTCCCTCTCTCTCTCTCTCTCTCTCCCCTCTCTTCCCCCTCTCTTCTTTTCTCTCTCTCTCTCTCTCCCTCCCTCCCTCTCTCTCCTCTCCCTCTCTCTCCTCTCCTCCTCTCTCTCTTTCTCTTCCTCTCTCTCTTTTCCCCCCTCTCTCCTCTTCTCTCTCCTCTCTACCCTCTCTCTCTCTCTCTCTCTCTCTCTCTCTCTCTCTCTCTCTCTCTTTTCCTCTTCTCTCTCTCTCTCTCTCTCTCTCTCTCTCTCTCTCTTAAAAAAAACCATAACAACAGACGGGAGGGAGTCAGGGCCCAAAGGCAAGGGAGAGGTAAGATAATGATGGCTGCTATGCAGGGCTGAGGGGTTGATGCTAATCCTACACCTAATCCCTCCCCCATCTCACGCCGGAGTCGCCGTACTCGACTCCCTTCCTCTTTGTGTATGTGTATGTGTGTATGTGTGTGTGTGTTGTGTGTGGGTGTGTGTGTGTGTGTGGTGTGGTGTGTGGTGTGTGTGTGTGTGTGGTGTTGCTTGAAAATATTACATAAGAACATAGAACATAAGAAAATAAGGAAGCTACAAGAGGCCGTGAGACCTACACGTGGTAGTTATTAATTGAATAAAGTCTTACAATATTTTGACAATGAAATAAGAAATAACATACATACAATAAATACAACCAGGGACCTGGATCTTCAGAATAAAACAACAACAATGTGCTGATAAAGGCAAAACAATAAGAAAGAAATAATTAATACAAAAAATAAACAATAAAACGTTGACTTTCCTCCTCTACACTTCGGCATTCCCTCCTGCCTCCCTCCTTTTATCACCCGCCCTCCGCACCCCTTTCCTTCCTATCCTCTCCCGTCATCCTGCCCATTGCCTCCCCACTCTTTTAAATCCGCCCCTCTGCTCCTACCTCCCTCTCGTCATCTTCCCTCTCTATCTACTCTCCATTCTCCTCTTCCTCGTCCTCTTTCCTCCCTTTTTCCTCTCTCCTCTCTTACTCCCTTCTCGCTCTCTCTCTCCCTCTCCATCTTACCTCCCTATCCTTTCTCTCTCTTCTCTCACTCCTACTCTCTTCTCTCCTCTCGTCTCCTCTCTCTCTCTCCTTTCTCTCTCTCTCTCTCTCTCTCACTCTCTCTCTCTCTCTTCTCTTCTCTCTTCTCTCTCACTCTCTCTCTTCTCTCTCTTCTCTCTCTGTCTCTTTCACAAACATAATTGGAAATTTATTATGCGTAAATACATTATATTATTTCAGCAAGATTTAGACAGAGAGAGAGAGAGGAGAGAGAGGAGAGTGAGAGAGAGAGAGAAAGGAGTCACAGGGTTTTGTGGGACGCGGGGTAGCACCTTGGAAAACTTAATCTCATACCCTAGCATCGCCGCCTCCACCATCACCACCCATTCCAGTCACGCGGAAAGGATATGAAAGAAAGGAGATGAGAGATGAGAGAGAGAGAGAGGAGAAGAGAGAGGAGAGTAGAGAGAGAGAGAGAGAGAGGAGATAGAGAGAGAGAAAGAGAGAGGGGAGGAGAGAAGAGAGAGAGAGAAGAGAGAGAGAGAAGAGGAGAAGAGAGAGAGAAGAGAGGAGAGAGAGAGAGAGAAGGAAGGAGACGGATACAGAGAGAGAGGAGAGAGAGAGAGAGAGAGGCTACGAATTTTACTAACTAGGGTAAAAAAATGTGGCCTTTGGTCAATTCCGTGGGGAATATTTTTCCTGCTGGGAAAAAGATGGCGGAGGGTCCGTGGGCTTTACCTATATTCATCATGTATTAAACTAAACTTTGTAGATGCCCATGATGGTTGATGCAAGTTGTTATTTTGATTCCATTTTTATCGCAGGCAGTTTGGTGAATCTTGGCGCCATGGCGGGGACGTGCCTCAGCTGCCCCCTGCTGGTGAGGCTCGGCCAGCGCACCACACTGCTGCTGGGGCTGCCGCTCTCGCTCCTGGCCTGGTGTGCACTCGTCTTCTCACATTCTATCTGGCTTCTCCAAATGTCCCGCTTAAAATGCTCGCCTACATGTGTTTGTTGACGCCAGCAGCAAACCTCTACCTCTTGGAAATATCTCATAGAAAAATCCGAGGAAGACTCCTGGGAACAATGACATTCTCAAGAAATCTTGGAGGTTTAGTTGTGATCCTGATCGGCAGCTCGTCGCTCACCTGGCGCCAGGTGGGCCTCATGTGCTCCGTCCTCTCCGTCCTTCCCATTCTGGGCATCTTTTTCTTGCCCAACTCTCCTCGTTGGCTAATTACCCGAGGCGAGTAGATGAGGCTCGCGTCCGCTCTGAATTTTTCTTCCGAATAAAGATTGCGACCCTGAGCCAGAGCTTCAAGCATCGGGGAGGCAGATGGAGGGATGAGCGGCACCGGGGACGGCCTGGGCTCGCAGATGAAGATGTTGTTTCAATCAAAACACTTACACCATGGGTGTTTTAGTCTTATAACACTTTTGGTGAGTTTTCTGGAAACTATCCTTTTAACGTATTTAGTGCCTATTCTAACATGCAACACATGATAGGGTGACCCCTACCCAGTGGCAGTAATCAAAAGTTCTGTCAGAATAGTTGGCATTCAGTTCATGATTTGGGGAAACAAATTGGCGGCGAAAACCATTATCATCTCTTCCTTTTGCTGTGTTCAGCATGCACTGCTGGCTATGCCACCTACTTTCACTCTTGACGATGAAACACTCACAGACATCAGCTGGTTACCGCTACATTATTGCTCCTCTTTAGTCTATTTTCGCGGTAGTTACAGTGATCCCCATGTTCAGGGTGAACTTCTGCCCACCATTGTCGGAGCGCAGGTCTTCTCTTTGACGTGTCTGCTCATGCCTGGAGTTCACATCATCTCACACTACTACATGACTGCCAGCAGCACTGGAAATGGATGGCACCTTCTGGCTCTTCAGCGGCTTTCCGGTTTTCTCTTGTGGGTATTTCCGTTTGCCAAAACTCGGGGCGGACTCCTGGGAAGGATATTTTCTCGCTAGTCTACGCTCTGAGACTCCTGAACCCCTTGTGCATCAACCCTAAGGCCAAGCAGCATGCAAGGGGTTCATGACTCAAAATGTGGGACAGTCCCTCTCCCTCAGGCGTGAGACCAGAATATCCAGTTACTAAATAAGAGCCCTGCATGAGCCTTAATCCCTTCCAAATGTGATAAATTGTTGTACCAAAAGATTTAATAATATAAGCGAAAGTGGTGGTGTGGTGGTGTGTGTGTTGTGTGTGTGTGTGGTGTTGTGTGTGGTGTGTGTGTGTGTGTGTGTTTCCGCTCCAGTGCCGCCCCCTGTGGCGAAATCCTCATATGCACAGTTTTTGGAACGGCTCGAGCAGGGGAAGGTTTTAAGCCCATTTATGAGTGATCGATCACTATTTTTAGATATTTTTTTTGCAGCCTATTAGCGAGAATTGGGAAAAAAAGTGGGTTGCGAGAATTGAGGAACCTTGATTAGGGTGATGGATGGGTGAGTGACTGGGTGGGGTGATGGGTAATGGGTATGGGTGAGGTGGTGAGTGAATGGGTGGGGGTATGGTGATTTTGGGTAGGATAGATGGGGTGATAGTAATGGGTGAGTGAATGGGTGTGTGGTGATGGTATTTGTTTTAGTTTTTTGCCAATCTTTAGAAGTACATATATATAAAATTTATATACAAATGTGATCTTAGGCATTAGTCCGCCGACAACAGCTCCCTGGCGACTGAAGTTGTACAAATTTTATAAAATAGGGCGGCAATAATAAATATATTTACAACTAAACAACAATGTAAACTACCATAACAAGTCCCATTGTTGATACAATTAAACACTAATTTTGCTCTGAAAATACTAATGTTTGGGAAGATTTCATATTAATCCCTAATGTTTTGATTCTGTTGATGGAAAAAGTAATCTTAATCTATTTTAAAGTATTAAAATTGTTAATTACTTTTCAAATTGTTTGTAAATTGTTCCAACAATTAGGACAACACAGTGGAGTGAATGTTTATATAATGTTGTTCGTGGTTGTGGACATATCAGGTCAATATGGTTTCCCGCGTACCTGACTGTGGTGAAGAACTTTAACAATTTTATTCACTACTTGACATTTATACCATTGTAAATTGTAAGCCAAAAATTTTTAAAACTCAAATTTTCAGTACCTAAATCATTAAATAATCTGTAGATCATACTTGCCTTTAAAGGTAATTGTTCTTATTATTTCTTTGTGGCAATGAAAATCGTTTCAGGGAAGGCCAAGTACATCCCAGCAGACAAACAGGAGGTTAATAATAAATGGGTGAGGAAAGGGGGGGGTATGGGTGGGGGGTGATGGTAATGGGTGAGTGAATGGGTTGGGGTTATGTGGATGGGTTGGCGTTAATACATAATTCTACATCCATGATTTCAGGGAAGCTAGAAGGGGCTATCTGGAGGTCTGTGTTTGGTGGCCGAAGGCCCACCAACAGGTGGTGGGAGGCCCCCAATAGCCTCGCAGGAGGTACCAAAAAGTCGCCCGGAGGGCGGCTTTGCGGCTCGTAAGGTATAATGTTGTATTAAGTAATGTCTTTATATTTATAACCATATTCCATCACCGTGAGCTTTAAGGAGTAGAAGAATGTGGACCCACTGTTTGTGTGTTTGGCAAACAACCCACTCAGGCGCGAAACGTAGCGTACACAACACCATGTAACATTAAGGAGATGACAATGTGGACCACTGTTTAGTGGCCGTGTGTTTATGTTGTTTAACAGGCCTGAAAAACAACACTCCAGGCGCGGTAACAGCGGGTACACACATTACACAAACATTAAATGTACCAGAACTACAGTAGAACAGATCTTTTTACAAAAGGACACACTTTCCTTTTCTTGAAACATCTTTTATCATTTGCCTCTCCTCTTTGCCTTTTATCCTCACTGCACAATAGATATCAATAGACGAAACAAGAAAAATTCATAAACTAAGAAAAGGGCATTTAGGAAACATGCCTCGGCGAGTGCCATGCCTCCAAACTAATGTCTGGAGGTCGCCTCCGGACTTTCCTTAGCGTGAACTCTATGCGAGCTGTACACAGGACTATGTACAGGACCAGAACGCTTCTTTTTGAGTTCCAGGTGGTTTCCTGGCGGACACATTTTTCAAACAGCGGACTTATTGAATATTTTTATTCGTTTGTCTGGTAGTAGATGGAGTCCGTTAAATCCGAAATCCGTTAAATCGAAGTCCGTTAAATCGAAGGTCGAGTGTAGATATACACCAATATACAACCCTTGTGATACGTAACACCACTACCCACCACCACCATTACTATAATTACTAATATATTACTAATAATAATTACTATAACATTATTTTATACTAACAATAGCTAATAATAATATACATAATAACACGAAACACAACATCACATACCTGTCCTCCTGAGTGTTGCTCGATGCTCCTCCATGTTTTGTGATCCATCCCTATGCACTCTTTGAGCTACCGTTGGGTGGTGGACCAAGGACGTGTGGCTCCAACTCCTCCACCGAAATATTGCCGCTACTACCGCTTCCCTGACCATGACTCTACATCTCGGTGTACTGTTTTGCCTGGTTTTGCTGTGTTGGGGTGGACTGTATGACTGTGCCCTAAACCCCCTGTTCCGCGTGATTAATGCCGCCCTGACGAGGACGGCCGCCAGCCCTCGGATGACACCACATGGGACGCCACCTCATCTGCCTCCCCAAGAGGTCCCCGCTCGCCTTCCCCTTCGTGCCTGACTAACTCTAGCTGACTCCATGGGTTGGCTCCTCCCAGACTCCGGCTTGGCCTTCAAAATCCTCAAGCCACAAAACCCTACTTCCTACACAATTCCGAGGCCAACTGCACAGGATCTTAACCTGCTGATTTCATCCTGCATCCCTGCACCTCGGGGGACATAGAGGCTGTGCACCACAGTCTGCACGCCCTTCAAACCCCCAACAACCAACACAACCACGAAACTGCCAAAACAGGAAGGAGTTAAAAGAAAAAGAGCGAGGGCACCAAGCAATATGGAGAGATTTGCCCCAGTAAACATTTACACCCCTGCACTGTATGCCATCGACACGTGCAACAGCGTATGAGTGTGGACCTGCTCCAATATGTGGACCCATTTATCTGCACACGACTACCTAGACTATATCTATGAGTAGCCCCAAAATTCCAAGCAGGAAACATGAATGTTCTGACCTCCTCTACCGATTATGAAAACTAGCAATGATCTCCTCAGTGATGCTGAAAGAGCGCTTGTGTAGTGAGAAGGAAGGGAAAGGAAGAAACGAAAATGAGGATCAGATTAATGACATACCGAAAAACCCGCCGCTGCATCTAACCAAACCCTGACTATAAGCTGACACTGCCAGGCCCCCCACCGCCTCTACGGGCAGGACAGGCACACTCTCAGGTACCAGCACCGTAATGTTAGACAGTCAGCCAGAAAATATAGATTTTGAATCCATCAGCCCTCCTCAGCCAACAGACACCACTCAGCAAACAGACCCCCTACCCTCTCCACCCCCCACCTCCCCACCACCTCCACCCGCCCCCCCCCCCAGAGACCAGAACAACAACGATCCACGAGTGGAACCACACAGCCGCAGGGGTAACAGCCCTCCGAATGTATGTTCTACTTAGGGAGGAATATGCTGGTATGGGGTAGTGGTAGAGATTGCAATTTAGTCACCGAAAGCCATGTCAAAAACTGTTAAGCTTGGCCCAAGGATCCAAGAGGATGCACATTAGGAATGAATGCAGGAACATACCACCCATTCTTATGCCAGACTCCATTCAGAAGAAAATGTGCCTGAATAAAAACTGTACCTACACCCACATCTGTGGGACAAAAAGGGAAAAACCACACATAGGCCTGTAACTCTGCAGTACCAACCCGCAACAAGCAGCCCCATGGCCACCAGCATACACCTAATCAACACTTAACCTACCAAGACCACAACACACTGGGAACATATCTCTACCGACACAAGCCAGAACATTTTTTTAGAAGTATTCCCAAAGAAATAAAGACACATGACAAACCTAACCAAATCGTAGACACCCAATGAATACTGATAAAGGAATCTAATAGGCAGCAACCGCATCAGCCGCAATTCCCACATCATGCACCCCCCAGAAAAATCCCTGGCTCAGTGCAAAAGAGCCACTAGAATGCTTCCTCATGGAAAACCAAGGCCTGTACCCCAAGTCTAACAGAAATAAAGGCCATTCCTATCTGACCTGGCACACCAAGAAGGACCTCGCCTTATCGCCCTTACTGATCCCATCTGATGAGGAAATCACGATGTTGAAATCCAATCACAAATTACACCGTATTCAGAACAGAAAAGAAAGGACAGGTTCACATGCGAGTACCATAACATACGTCAGAAAACGACTGGCATCAAAAACTGAAACCCAGCTATCGTACTCCAATGGCCCAAGCAGAGGTGTTATTACTCCACATAAAGAAAATCTCGCTGATCGTCACAAACATCTATCGGCCTCCCTCTGCAATAAACAAAAGTTCAGTAGATAATCACGAAAGTGCAACAGAAAACTGAACTCCTACCCCCTCCAGTACTGACAAATAATTACAGGAGAACTTTACTTTCCCATCAAGAGATGGCCGACAGGGACCTTGAGGAGGAGCCGAGAGACCAAGAACAAACAAGAATGCTACAAGACCTCATGAGCATCTCTTCCTGAGTCAAGAAATCCACGAACAACCAGGGGAAACAACATTCCTGGACCTACTATTTACAAAGAAACCAAGAATAATACTGGTACAGACCGAAAAGACAGTACTCTCAGATCATAAACCATCACAGTAACTTGGCCAAAGAACAAGAATAAAAAAGTAACCAACGAGTACACTGGAGAAGAAACAAGGATTCAGAATCTTAACTTCAACAGTGTGAAACAGACTGGGAAGGAGTAGAAAGCCGTAACATCAACAAACTGGGCTGAAAAAATTGCGCAACCATAGACCCAAGCAGCATATGGAAATCATCGTGACAGAGTTACTGGAAACGTGCAACAAGTACATTCCCAACAAGAAAAGGAAAGGAAAGGCAGAAGGACCCAAATACCCAGGGACAGGAAAATACTCATGAGAAAAGGACAAAACTGAATAAACAGATGGATAGAACAGAAAAAGAAGATAAAAGCAAAATCTGGACTCAAATCACTGAATAGAAGAAAATATCAGTAATCCCATGGAACAAACAAAGGGGAAAAAGAGAAGAATCCAATGCAATCACAAACATAAAAACTCAACCCAACTCAAACCAAACCTGGTCAGGCAGAACTTCTCAGCTATGCCAAAAAGTTTCTCCAAAAGCATGTGGCCCCATTGGACCTTTAACTAAACACCTGAAGGACAATTGGGAAGAAAATGCAGAGAACATATGCAAACTTCTTGCCGAGCAATACAGCCAGCCTTCAGCAAACCGAACGAGGCAAAGAAAGTACAGACCCACATAAACCTACTTTGTCTGCCAACACCCCCTGACGAAACAACTACTTCAGGTCTGGAAGACATAGAATTCACCCAGGAAGATATAATTACAGCAATAAAAGAGCTAACACTGAACTCGCGCCCGGACCAGATGGCATACAACAAGTCTGTTAATCAAATGCAAAGACAGCATAGCGTATCCATGCACATACTGTGGCGTCCATTCATTGGATACAGGTAAAGTGCCTGACCAGGCAAAGAAAAGCACATACCCCATCACAAAGGGGACCCAGGGCTCAGCAAAAAACTACAGACCCATAGCACTCACCTCACACATGGTGAAAGTGTTTGAAAAATCATCCGAAACGGATTTATGCCTTCATGGAAGAAAGAAATCTTCTTAAAAATTGCCAGCATGGATTCCGGAAAGGCAATCCTGCTTATCAAGCTCTGCATACACGACAAACTCCTCCACCACCTCGCAGAAGGTAAAAACGTCGCACGGTATTCCCGGATTTTGCGAAGGCCTTTGACAAGGTGGACCATGGGCTCCTCATACATAAGATCAAGGACCTTGGAATAGCAGGAAAAGTGGGTTTATGGCTATACAACTTCTCCAAAATGAAAGACGCAGTCAGTGACGGCAAATGGAGCCATTTCAGAGGAACACAGTGTGGTGAGCGGTGTCCCCAAGTCTGTACTAGACCTCTACTCTTCCTCATCATGATAGGGGCATAGACAAAGAAGTGACCCCACTCAACAACGGCCTCTTTCGCCGATGACACCAACATATGTAAAAGCATTGAGCCAGAGAAGACATCAGGCCTTCTTCAAGAGGATCTCGACAAAATTTTATGAATGGGCCAAAATTAACAACATGCTATTCAATGGTGAAAAATTCAACTTCTCATGAGTGGTAAAAACCAAGAGATCCTCAACACACCTCCTCCTGTTAGCGAGAAACAAGTGTAACCACTAGCCCACATGTAAAATGTCTGGGCATTAACCTCAATGCTGATGGCACTTCCAACACCACATCGAAGAGACCATCAAGAAAGCTAGAAGATTGCAGGTGGATACTTAGAACCTTCTACTCCCGGAAGAGTATATGATGACTCTATGGAGAGCACTAGTCCAGCCATCCTGCACTGCTGCGTCACTATGGTCTCCCCACAAGGCTATGGTATCAGGCCCTTGAAGTCGGTCCACGGTCTCACAAGGCAAATAAGAGGGATGAAAGAACTCTCCTACTGGAAAGACTAAAAAGACTAGGACTATATTCCAGCAACGACGCAGAGAGAGATATTCCATCATATACATCTGGAAGATCCTAGAAGAAAAAGTACCCAACCCTCCAACACAACAAGTGGATGCTTACATAAATGAGAGGGCAGGTCGGAAATGCTTCAGGAAAGCCCACAACCAGCCCCGCAAGAATCAAGACTCTTCTATCAGCCAGCCTACCCCACATGGGCCAAGAGCCTTCAACAGCCTCCCAAGAAACTCCGAGACATCACCGCTGCTCCGTAGAGAAGTTAAATCCCAACTGGACGAATACCTGTGGACAGTCCCTGACGAACCACCAGTACCGGGTTACACTTGCTATGTAGAGCATCCACAAAACTCCTTACTGGACCAAGTGAACCTACAGTTTAGGGACGCTAGGACCGGCTGCAGCGGTAGAACACTACGGCCTGAGGATTTCCTCTAAACAACATCAAGTATCAAGTATCAAGTAAGTACTCCTTGACATGTCCTTTTTTTCAATCTTCATTCTTCTCGAATGAAAGTTCTCGTCCCGTGCCCAGGACGCATCCCTGTAGGATTAACCCAGGCTGCCACTATTTTACCATAGCTGGAGTGGATGGCCACTGACTCAATAGTGAGTTCATCTCCCTTTAAAGATGGTCTTATTTTTAGTCCATCTGGGTGTCCAGCACACCCTCCTCACTAGTAAAACCAGTGGGGGAGCCGGTTTAGTCGCCGACAATCCGACCATGCGGCTGGTTGTACTGGGTTACATGCATTTTACCAGTAGCAGGGGACAACCCTGACCAGACACCACAACACTAAATTATTTCCAATGGAAATATTCAGTGCCAAGTTAGTAAGATTGTTATTCTCAACAGGTAACCCAAGCGGCAGGTAAATTAAAACATGAATCATACGGGCACACACGAAGACACACAGGTCATTTGAGGCTTGAGGGCAAATTCCAGCACGGCGCCACCAAGGATAGTAAATCCTTGGCGCCACCGACCCGAGCCGCGACACGGTGACACAGCTGCCAGAGTTTTTCCATGATAATTTTCGATTGTAGCCACTGGATATTGAACAAACCTATTATCAAACTTAACCTAACCTAACCAAAGAACAATTACCTATACTATACTTAATACTCTCCTTAACTAAGAAATTTATATCTCGGGAACGAGTGATTTCCGACGGAAAAGCAATACACCAGGTTTTGTATGAGCAGAAGGCACTCATAAACACATAGGTGTCCTTCGTAGTGAGGTGGTGTTTTCTGGAATAATACCCATTTGAGCCACCATAGCTAAAGAGCAGACTGGTTGAATTTGATGTCCAAAAAACCTTTTCTTGGCGCCTGATTTACATCATCAGAAACAACTTTTCCAACCCTTGAAAGTCTACACATTAACACATGACTAATTCCCTACACGACACAGGCACATATAAATCCATAATGACCCGTGTGTGTGTGTGTTTGGTGTGGGGTGGGCAGCACACGTTTAACGAAAACACACACATGCCCTACCTCACCATCCTCACGGAAGAAACCCATGCAGAGAGATAACTCCATTTCTGTCACTGTAGGATTACTTGCAAATATAAATATACTGTGCCATTGTATAAATAAGATCAAAGTTGTACAGTACACACGCATGCCGCGTCACTCGCCATTATGTTGACACTTTTATTTTTGTTTACACCATCATATCAGGGTGGCTCGTTGGTAGAGCTCGGGCTCGCGTGTAACGGCCCGCATTCGGTCAGCGGTTCGAGCCCACCAAGTTGTCCTGGCGTGGTGGCGCTTTGTATAGTCAATAACCTGTAGTTGGTACTTGCAAAGTGTCTAGATAGGATCTAAGTAGCTTATCTTATCTGTTTTTGTTTACCGCTGGGAGGCGCTGGTTCGCACGTAAGCATTGCCGATTGTAAAATGATATATTTATAATGAGTGACACAATTTACTATGAATGAACGCTTCTTGAAATATACCCAGTATGTATGCAGTTACAACTATGTACGTAGTATAACATAACCCTTCACGCCCAGATCTTCCTTGCTATATAAAATCATGTGACCAAAAATAACGAAAGTAACTGAATCCCAAATTAGCTAGTGGACAAGGATACTAAGCAGGTCATATCTATAAAATATTGCTTATATTTCACTAAAAATCGTCTAATGGAATCAAATTACAATGGAAATAACGTTCTGGGTCTCAGGGGGTTAACTTTCGCATGTTTAGATGACGGCAGCGTGCTCGTTCAGTGTCAAGCTGGGTAGTCAGTTGGCATAGAAGTGTAGATCTGGATGAATTTTACAGTGCTACATCATTTACACATTTCTGGTTTAATCTGCCAGAAATAATGCCGCTCAATATCACTCATTCCGTGCCAGTCGCCACTCACAATGGACCCATTTACTCTACTTGAGGTAAGGATTGATTTGACATCTTCAAGCCTCATATAGTTGGGCAGTGATGTTGATTTTTCTATGTGAACAGTATTTTTGATGATACAGCCAATTTAAGTGCAGGAAAATGTATACGCTCTAAAACGACTGGCGCCATGTTGTGACGTCATAAGCATAAACAACAGAGCAAAACAGCTGTCAAGCGGCCGCTACTATTATGTACTACCTACTAATACACCAACTTGCATTACCCCTACTACCGCAAGATGACCAGTAATCCTCCTTCAAGTGATGTAGTAGGTATTCACTGTGTTTGTGAATATGTAAGTTGTAGTTTATAAGGAAAAAGTGGATAGACAGAGATAAGTGGCCCGTGACACCTGACAAGTGACGACTTCTGGGATCGGCATTCCTTATAGGGAGCTTAAATGAACCTGCAATGACATGTACAGCTAGACAGATAGACGAACTCATAGAGGAACAGGTAGAAATGTATGTATGTAGAAATGTTAGTAAAGGCTGTAGTGGTGAGTAGAGTGACGAAGGGTGTATGTTTTGCTTATGTGGGGAAAGAAAGCCATACATTTCTACCTGTTCCTCTATGAGTTCGTCTATCTGTCTAGCTGTACATGTCATTGCAGGTTCATTTAAGCTCCCTATAAGGAATGCCGATCCCAGAAGTCATCACTTGTCTGGTGTCACGGGCCACTTTGCTCTGTCTATCCACTTTTTCCTTATAAACTACAACTTACATATTCACAAACACAGTGAATACCTACTACATCACTTGAAGGAGGATTACTGGTCATCTTGCGGTAGTAGGGGTAATGCAAGTTAGTTAGGTTAGTAAAATAAAACTATAATTTGCGGTTTGCTGAGCCAAAACAAGCCGATCAGCTGATCAGGCGAGATCTGAGTTTGCAGTTACTACGTCACAACCAATGACAGCGCGTTCCGCCGTGTTGTGATATTTTGGCCCCAAAAAGGCCATATATTTCATTTATGGTGCATTTCTCAGCAAAAAGAATATGAGTACAGTGATATGTAGCCTATATTGCACCCAAAGCTTTATAATACTCCGTGTTTTAGGTGTGAGTAAATGGGTCCATTCCAAGAGACTTCCTTTCTCTAAATTCCCTACATACATACCGACTATATCTATCTTGTCTTACCTGTTCTCGGGTTTATGCCCGACTATTCTCCTTGCTTACCCTTCCTCAGCCGCAATGTGTTTATGACGGGACAGGATGACACCCACAAAGAATGCACTAAAACTATAAAAGTACTTATCCGCTTCTTCCTAAGTTTTGTTTTTGGGAGAAGGCCTTGCGTATGAACAAAATATATAAATAGAATACAGACATGCATTCTTTTCTTCCCTTGTACGCAAGAAAACTACCTGACTGACCTGTGCTTATTTATATGTGATAGGTTTTGGCAACGAGGCTGGAATAATTTGTTTGTCTTGGTGCCCCCCTGGACCCAAGGAACATATAAGAGTATATGTTCCTTATGGGAGTAGGAGTATATATAAGAGTATATGTTCCTTATGGGAGTAGGAGTATATATAAGAGTATATGTTCCTTATGGGAGTAGGAGTATATATAAGAGTATATGTTCCTTATGGGAGTAGGAGTATATATGAGTATATGTTCCTTATGGGAGTAAGAGTATATATAAGAGTATATGAAGATTGAAGTATGTGCAATATAAGAACATATAGAATATAATTATCTTCTAGCTTCCTTGCCTGGACTCACTTCCTGTGCACGTGACAACAAACTTCAAGGTCGCGGTTTCTCGACACACCCAAAGGAACATAAGTTTCACCATTATCACATATCACCCACAATTATTCTTTTACAGTGAATGGATTTGAACAGCATGAAAATATGACAATACAATACTGAAAACAAATAAAATGAGAAGATTGATTAATTTAATGCTAAAAAGGGAAAATGTGCCACTTTTTTTTCTTTTCTTTTTTTCTCCCCTATAAAGAAGACAGTAAGAGAATAAAATTAAAAAAAGAGGGGTGAGCCAATTTAGTTCAGAGGTCATATGGCACTAAAATGAGATGAACTTCCTTGAGTGCCGTGGTTACAAGGTCCACACTTTGTAAGCGAGATACAGTTCTTTTAATCATCAAATGAACAGAAAGCAGCAAGAAAAAAAGAAAAAAAAAGCTTAGTCACTGTTAGGTTATCAGCACTGACCTGCATCAGTCATCATAAAGCTCAGCATATCCCACGGCCAGGAGACTGCTCCCCCCAGCACCCCCTTGCCGCGCCCCTTGTCATCATGGGTCAGGGCAGAGTTGAGACAGAGGGTGTTGGGCTCTTCCGGACAGCCACTCAAAACCACAAACCCAATCTGAAGTGTTACAAAACCTGATATATGAAAGCTACTGAAAACTGAAAAGATCTTAATGCAGAAACAAATTGAAAGCATGAATGTGTTCCTAAGATAACGCACACAAGTTTTTTTTTCGTGACATTTGAAGTTTTCTTCACACCACCATCAATTTTATTTATATTTCAATTGAACAAAACAATGAAGGACAGTGATGATTTAAAGCTAGTGTTACCTTTGTCAAAACTAAACAAAATCCTAAATTCTATATCATCATTTAGGGCATTAGTTTCATGACCCTGATTGATTGATTTAATGCCTGAAAAGGTGAAAGTGCCAGACATCAGAGGTCATGTGGCACTATGGCAAAGCATATAAAGGGGAGGGGTTAAAGAATAATAGTTTAACGATAAGGGAAGGGGAAAGAAATCGAATGTTACAGCAGGATGGTTAGATCAGATGTAGGATGTGGATTTGTTGGAGGAAGGTTAAATTTTCCAGGGAGAAGGAGGGGGATTCCGGGAGAATGTCCGCAAGACAGTGAGGTCGGGAAAGGGAGGACAAATAGGGAAGGAACTGGAACGGGCAGGATATTAGGACATGTTGGACAGTGAGAGGAACTTGACAGGGTGTGCAGAGGGTTGTTCATGACCCTGTACACTTGTGCCTTGAAACCTTGAAGAGAAAAGGACGTGATCCATTTATTACATGTTTTATTCGGAACTAAGATTAGACCAATACACAGCACTATCTGCAGGTCGCCCGGCAGCTGAGTCCAAACGAGACAGGGTAAGTGAATGCCTAGTACAATGGCGCTCCCAGGGGATGACATAGCAGGCACCTGTACACATCAAGGCCAACCATGTTTTTTGTTCATTGATAACTAAGAATATGAATCAATTTCTCTTAAACCACACAGCACTTAAAATGTCCTGAAGAATCCTTATCCAACACCTCACTTTTAAGTATCGTTGCTAATGATCATAAATAAATAATATGAAAAATCATTGTATTCTCCAACACTGCTTGAGCATAAACTAATTTCCTTCACTATCAGTTACATTGCTACTCCATTCTTGTATCAAATCTCGAATTTCAGTGGAATTTGGTTGGCTGTGAAAATGTATATAATCTTAGCTGCTACATAAATATAATGATTTTTCAATTACAAAAAATTACTGAAATGTAATACCATATACATTATACTGTATTGTTAATGATGACCTGATATATGTATCTAATAAAGAGGTTCAATTTGAAGCGATCACAAATTGTGAAAAATTAATTTAAAAAAAAGCAGATTCATTTACCTACAAATCCAGACTATTATTACCCAGCCTGTGGGAGAGCCAACTTTTTGTTTCCCGACTGAGATCTTAAACAAAACAAGAAGACGGGTAATCTAATTGATGCCAACAAGTTTGATGTTTGAAATACCCTGAAGTTCTGAGTTTCTCATTTATGCAAGAGATGGAAACAGGGATAATTTTTAGCTTACCTAAGCTACCTTACAAGAAATAAAGCCCATCAAAGAGATACTTTTTTCACAGTATGAAAATGTCAATACTGTTCTTGAAACACTGAATACATTTCTTCATTTACCAAAATAATGACTATAATACCTGCAACAGCAGTAACATCAAATTAAATATAGAATTCCCCATGTAAATACACACTTGCTACACTACATTAGTATTTCCCTACACAGCACCAGAGGTCAATAAATATTAATACTTGTGTATTGGTCTGCTCAAAATACAAACAAATTTTTTGAGTAGATATGGGAGTACAGGATGTATCCTCTTTAAGTCCATCAAGTCAATTCAAAGACTACAAAGTAACCTCTCTTACCCATCACAAAATTATCACTATTTGCTCACATCTCTAAAAAGTAATCATTTCAGGCCTCAGGTCATGTTGGACCATGCAAGACCTAATAAGACCTCTTTTCTTATGGCAGGTCATAAGGTAATAGCTATTGCTTACTCTTCAAACTTCACGTAGATTACAAGTCACTGTGTATGTTCTATTTTACAGTAATTATTATTGAAAAAAAATAGATATAGTCCATGAATATTGCATGCCTGTCTGCTCCCCCACACTGCTCAGTATTTCTGTACACCAGCACCAGCAGTCTCCGTGGCCGGCAAGGTGCTTAAGTCTATATTTGAGGATCTAGTCAGCCTTCTCTATGCAAACCATAGAAGTTTATATGCAGGAAGATATGCCAACCAAGAGTGTTCATATCGCGAGGAAAGAAGTTCACCACAGCATCCATTATTCAACACAGGATGCTCTTACGTTACACCTTGTCGGTCTTGTGCACTTCCCGTAACACAGTGTAAGCTAAACGTCTACCGAAGGAAGGTACATAATGGCAAATAATGAGGTACCGTTGCATGACAAATGGGACGTAATTCAAGTTCTCCAGTTGACAAAGCAACACTAAAAAGCTTAACTCTTTTGGCCAAGTTACATCACTGAGCAACTTAAAAGTATATGTAAGTGAAGGAATTCTTGAGATTTCCATTTCTGAATTCACTTATACTCATTGCAAACTCACAGCCTGAGACAATTCAGTGATGTCATGCTTTGTGGCTGAAGCACATAAATTCAAATAATGAAAAACAAAAATCTGGATCAGGAAACCTTGTTATTATCAATTCTACAATAAAAAAATGTAATCGACTTATGACTAAGCTTACACTTAATGACAATTCACATTTCCAGGGCTTTACAAACCTAAACATACATGAAAATTAAATGTAGCAATATCTTATGGTGCAATTGAATACACATAAAAATGACGGCAATTTGGATATGAAATAAGATGAACCTAACTCATGCTTAAATGTTGAGATTATGAGTCATAAGAAGCCCTAATGATGAGTAATCCATCTTAAATATTGAAAGAAAAAAAAAAAACTAAACAAAACACAATTTTCTCTTTCAGCGTCTTACGATCAAACTGTTCTCTGGACATTATGGTAACAGTGTATTAAAACTTCATACCAGTATACTTCCTCAGCACTTAATAGGATGAATGGATATGTCTTTCCCTCACTAAGTTACGTGAACATAATGCATTCCGCCACCACAGCAATAAAAAGTAACTCAACACTGCAATAATAGCTAATGTTTTGCAAATAACTTGTGTCCCTCAAAATGATTTCGGAAACAAAAACTTCTTATCTTTGAAGACATAATTGTCACAACCTTGTGGAGGCAGCACCCAGCTCCCTACACTACTCGGGAGGCAGAGGTGCTGTCCCACAACATAATGGCTACTGAACACGGCATCAGATTGAGGGACAGCATTACCAGCTTCACAGCAATGCAAGGACAGTGCTGTTGGAAGAGCATCAACTTCATTATACTGAGTGCAGCAGCATCTCTCTCTTTCTCTCTCCCTATCCAGCAGAAGCACTACCTTCTTCAGAGTATTTTGAAGGGAATTATGGTTAGCATTTTCACGGTGTAGTGTTTACTCCCTCACGACACTAGGATTACATCAATGTAAATAGTATGAAAATAATATTTGACTGGAAAAAAAAGGTGAAAGAAAATAGGTCAGCACTCACTTCGTAATGGGGTGATGGCATTCCCTTCAAGTACTGTGAATAATAAAAGTGCTTCATTCACATGATAAAAACACAGTAGATAACACTGCAATTAGACTAGTAGCACTGTTACATTAAAAGGACAAATGTTTGCTAGAGGCAGCTGTGTGGAGAGTGGAGATGGAGAGTTGCACTGCTATAGAGAAGTGCCACAAAAAAAAAAATCTGTGAAGTCATTAATAACCTAGTGAAGAATAACAGCGGAGTTTTGGAAACACTGAAAAAAAAATCTTCGGTTCCATTAATCTCATAAAAATATAAACAAAACAGAAGTGAGCTTTACAAAGCATGGAAATCTTGAAAATGAGGTAATGAATGATGACCACACACTTTTCCACCATGCCAAATACACCTCTGAAATGTCCTCAGGCATTTAGGGCTTTGAGAAAATAAATACTCTCAACATAAATCACATAATTTTGACACTGATCTCCAATTTTATCCAAGACATACGTACTGGCATGGTGCAAAAGATGTCTTAATACCCTGTTGACACTAGACACATGTGATCACGTAGCATAACGCTTGGTCCAGAGCCGAGCAATTCTGTCGTGTTCTTCCCGGTTCTGAAGGTACTGTGTGGCAATGCTCCCCACCAGTGGATCCGCTGAAACAACCAGACACATGATTAATGATTTTCATAAGAAGACATAAGAAGACATAAGAAAATAAGGAAGCTACAAGAGGCCGCGAGAGCTACACGTGGTAGTTCCTGTTACTTAATACCCTTTCACTGCTGGACACAGAATATTTTACACACGGTCACTGCTGGGCTCCGGGAGACCAATTTATTTTGTCAGGTACTCGAGAAGTTTTTGAGCATCAAAAAATCAAAAAATCAAAAAATTTAAAAAATTAAAAAATATCAAAAATCTAAAAAAATCAAAATATCAAAAAATTGTTCATTACATATTACATAAATACACTCAAACACTCACACTACAAACATTTAACTACTCTCTTATTGTATATCATTCCCTTTTAATTCACTCCCTTATATTGATGGATATAAATTTGACAGAAACATCCCATCACGGACTATAAATGAGAAACGTGCTTAGTTTTTTTCTAGAGACTAAGCATCCTTTCATAATAATAAATGAGGAAAATGTCTTGTAAAAAGTAAAAATAGGATGACTATGAACTAACTTTAGATAAACTTTACACTATCCAAATGAAAATACTAAATCAGTATATGTACTTGTAAATGGACCACCTTCATGTAAGCTAATGAGATAGAACGTAATAGGGGAAAATAGAGAACTGGTAGTGGCCAATGCTTAGAATGAGTACTAAATGTTGCGTTCACATCATTTATAATAGTAGTAATAGTATTTATAATAGTAGAGTAATAGATTGTATGAAACATGAAGAGGTGGGATCTCATGTGCCCATTTGTAGAGCCATCCCCAAAAAACATGTCAAAAATCTCTCCTTTTACCATTAGACTCCAACATAAAAACAAAAAAGATGGGTGTGTTCACATCATCTATCAGTCTTCACATGGAACAAGACAAGGACGTATCAATGCCACGAGTTCCACAAACCAATCAAAAGTACATATTCACATAGAAAAAGTACACATTCACATAGAAAAAGTACACATTCACATTGAAAAGTATTCACATTGAAAAAGTACACATTCACATAGAAAAGTACACATTCACATAGAAAAAGTACACATTCACATAGAAAAAGTACACATTCACATAGAAAAGTACACATTCACATAGAAAAAGTACACATTCACATAGAAAAAGTACACTTCACATAGAAAAAGTACACATTCACATAGAAAAAGTACACATTCACATAGAAAAAGTACACATTCACATAGAAAAAGTACACATTCACATAGAAAAAGTACACATTCACATAGAAAAAGTACACATTTATAGAAAAAGTACACATTTATAGAAAAAGTACACATTCACATAGAAAAAGTACACATTCATAGAAAATGTACACATTCACATAGAAAATGTACATTCATAGAAAAAGTACACATTTACATAGAAAAAGTATATTCACATAGAAAAAGTACATTCACATAGAAAAAGTACATTCACATAGAAAAAGTACATTCACATAGAAAAAGTACACATTCACATAGAAAAAGTACACATTCATAGAAAAAGTACATTCACATAGAAAAAGTACATTCACATAGAAAAAGTACATTCACATAGAAAAAGTACACATTCATAGAAAAAGTACACATTCACATAGAAAAAGTACATTCACATAGAAAAAGTACACATTCACATAGAAAAAGTACACATTCACATAGAAAAAGTACACATTCACATAGAAAAAGTACACATTGACATAGAAGTTCAGTTTCATTACTGTTATTGCAACGCTTACCTGGATTGCAGTCAGTCAGTAAGGAGCAAATTGATAGCAGGACTTTTGAGATGGTTAATGCCGGTGACCAGTTGTCCTTGAGGATGTCCAGACATATCACGCCTTGGGAGTTGATGTTGCAGTGGTAGATACGCGTCCTGAACGTGACCTGCAAAGAAACAATTAGCTAGTTAGAAACATATAACAGTTGCATGTCACAAATCTGCAAGCCAAAATAATTAAGAAACAGTTAGCTTTAGAACATAAGGAAGCTACAAGAGGCTGTGAGACCTACACGTGGTAGTTTCTGTAATTTCGTAAAACATATAACAGTTGCATGTCACAGATCTGGCCATAATCATTGGTGAAAAACTCAAAATATTCTTTGTTTTCCACCATCCTGTGAGGAACATCAACGCAACTCACAAGTCTTTAATATTTTTGGGGGCTCTTTCTACTCTTCTCTATATGTAAAGTATCTCCTTGTAAAATAAAAGATTGGAAAAGCTGATATGGAGGAGGAAAATGGTATCATGATCCATCCCAAAAGCATGGGGATTAAGATTGTCTATCCAAGTTGCCAGTGTTACAAAAACTAACTTAAAGGTTGGGAACTTTAGAGACCTCCACTCCACACCACACTCCACAGAGACCATAACAATTTTAAGAAAGCAAGAAAAGAGGTAGAAGAATATCAGATTTCTTTGTGAATCACATATCTGTAAATCTCACAATATCCATCTTGTGTCTTTCTAGTCAAGGATACATGTAAAAAAAATTAAAAGACCTTAAACCTTAATACATATTTTCTTATACAAGTAAATTTCTTGTAAACTAAGGAAATTCATACCAGGACAGTCAGGTTACAACCTAAAGATGACTTAAAGAAGGTATATTTCCATTCACAGCCTCACTTCACAACTACCCAAACAGAGTCGACATGACATACCTTAGGAGGCTTAAATGGATATTCAGCAGAAAAGTGTATGTCCAGGAAGAACACTCCTCCCTCGTACACAGAGCCTGGCGGTCCTAGGATGGTGGACACCCACTCGTACAGGTTGTCTCCCTTGGGCCCGGCGCTGCAGTTGGGAGGAGGGTCCAGCGTGATCTCCGCCAGCTCTTTCTGTATCCTGTTTATCATTACAGAACTGAATAAAATAACAAGACATGAAGAGTATCCCAATTAGTAAAATCTATGCTTTGTACACACGGTTAAAAAGTATCGGTGTACAATATGAGCTATGACCACGGAACAAAGGACAGTGAAAATATTAGAAAATTTAATTGTGGTAATCATTTTGTGGAAAGGCATTGGCCGCCTTACCACACGTGGGCAGACCAGCGGTTGATTGAATGTTTACGGTAAGCATCAAACCCCCTGTGCACCGATACTTCTTTTAACATGTGTACAAGGACTAAGTATCATCAATTTATTGGTGCAATTCATGTATAATTGTGTCAAGAAGCAATATTGTGCCACTAAATGAAAAGAAAAAATGAAAAAAGCTTTTATGCACTGCTAAACATCAACATAATTTTATGGGTATATCTGATCGACATAAAGGTTTGACTCATAGCCTACATGTTCCACGTTTCACAAGGATAAGTAAGTTCAGGTCCAAGAAGACAGTGATCTACCTTTTAGCACTTGTACTGAGTGCTTTGGACATCTTTGGGTGAGGGGGGCGCGCTTCTGACGCCGTCGATGAGTTTGACTGTCGAGGGCCACTGGCAGAGCTGCGTGGTGCCGGGACAGCGGGAACAGTGGGTGGAGGAGCCGGGGTCTGGGGGCCGGATGAAGCAGGGGGAGCAGGGGGGGCAACAGGGACAGAATCTGACCCGAGGGCACCAGTAGATGAGGCAGACATCAATCACTGCCTGGAATAAAAGCCTTACTTTAATTACAATGAAAAGTGATCATGGCATCACATGATCAAATATAGACATATGCTTTACTTTAGTATGGATGTAAAATCAACCGAGCCCTTCCAATTCATAGCTCAAAATAATCACAATGTACAAAGTGCCATTGCAAGTCTTACACTGAGCAAGTGTGATGCATAAATGCATGGAAGTTCCTTACTTTTGCCCTGAGAATCATTACATCACAAGCATGACACATAACTGTCACGAATACACGACCTTTCGAGCGAATGACTTTTCGAGCGGAGGACCTTTCGAGTTAATGACTTTTCGAGCAGAGGACCATTCGAGCGAATGACTTTTCGAGCGGAGGACCATTCGGAGGACCCAGGTGTGTGTGTGTGTGTGTGTGTGTGTGTATTTACCTAGTTGTAACATACAGGAAAAGAGCCATGCTCGCACTCTCCCATCTTTAAACCTACTATTATCCAGCTTGCCCCCGAAGTCCCGAACACTCTTTGCACCAATCGTGTGTGTGTGTGTGTGTGTGTGTGTGTGTGTGTGTGTGTGTGTGTGTGTGTGTGTGTGTGTGTGTGTGTGTGTGTGTGTGTGTGTGTGTGTGTGTGTGTGTGTGTGTGTTGCGTGTGCTTGCGTGTGTGTGTATGTTGCGTGTGCGTATGCGTGCAGGTGTTGCGTATGCTTACGTGTGCTTGTGTGTGTGTGCGTGCAGAGGAAGCTACACGAGGCCGTGAGACCTACACGTAGTAGTTCCTGTAATATTAATGGTTATATGCTTATATATAATAGCAATGAAATAGTAGCGATGGCAGCAATTTAAAGGCATCATAATTAAAGCATCAATAATAATTAAAACAATAAAAGTAATATTTACATAGGTGAGCAGAGGTAATTAAGTCAGGGCAGAAGTGGGAAGGGGATAACACCTGGGGCACCTGACCTAACCTCACTCCCCTCTACCTGGAATGTCCGGACGGTAGTATTTATAGAAACAGGACGCCTAGCTGTTACGCGATTGTGTGTGTGTGTGTGTGTGTGTGTGTGTGTGTGTTTGTGTGAGCGTTGATTAAAATAAAAAGTGAGTGCAGTATAACGTAAAATGCAGAGGCAGCTGCAGCATCCTTCTCACTCACAGATATCCTGAGAAAACAGTTGCTGAAATCTGGACAGGAAACATTGTTTCCAACCTTTGGAAACAGTTGGGAAACATTGTTTCCAACCTTTGGAAACAGTTGGGAAACATTGTTTCCAAACAGTATGGGTATGGTGTTGCTGGTGGTTTATTTCATTTCGGAGGTGTCTTGATAACTTTTCTCTTAGAGAAGTTTGTCACAGTAAAAAGAATGGTAAAACTGCAGCTTAATACAATACTCCCTATTTACCAAGACTTTTCTGAAGTAACTGGGGGGGCTGTGCTCCCCCAGACCCTCCCGATAGTTTACTAACCTAACCTGGACATTGGTTACGTAACTGAAGCAAACTGAGGAGGCAAAGCCCCCCAGCCCCCACTTATGTTATTTATTTCATTTCCGACGGCTGCTGTAGGGGTTAGAAATACTCAAAATGGTCAGATCAAGTTGAGGACGGTTATAACTACGTGTTTTGTAATGCATTAAACTGTTGTAGAACAAAACAAAACAATTCATACAAAGCATAATGTTCCAGAGTTTATCAGTAAAAGAGATGACGGTGAAAACACCAGTGGATAAGTAAGATGGCCTGAATGAGGATGAAGTGAGTTGTGTCTTTGGCAGTGACCTTGCAGATGAAGGTTAGACATGCAGGCATCTAGTTCAAGTAACCATGACAGCATATATAACACTGCGGTGACATGTGACGCTGCAGTCGGTTGTAGGAAAGGAGTTGAGGCAAATACCATTTTGCTCCACCCTGTTTGGAAGGGCTCTGTAAGTTGAGTCTTCCATATAAGGGCAAATGAGGCCCTTGTATAGTTAAGATTTAGGAGAAAAACAAAGTTGGTTAAAGCAACAGATTTCTCAGGACCTCAGAACCCTAGGATAACAAGAAGTCTACTGCCACACAACTGGTGGAACAAAAGATTGGCAGATGAAATGGTGCTGCCCTTTCAACACAGCTCAGTGTTGAAACACTACTACGCCTCCACTCCCCGGGTCTCCCCAACACAGTGCACAGGAAAAACATAAGATGGCTGCTGAGCAAAATAAATCATAAGGTTGTTTTACTATGAATCAGCCACATAATGTATGAGGCAATGCCTGCCATCAAACTGGTAACTTATTTTGCGTCTCCAACCTTACACCTCTACATTCAGTCAGTATAGCCGCTAGCATCACCACTCAAGTAGCACGAAAGAGTTCACGTGGAAGTCATGGTTGCAGTCAGTACATATTACTGAATTACATATT
>JACEEZ010006337.1:646085-746085 GCA_016584305.1 Chionoecetes opilio | reverse complement strand
TACCTTCCAAACACGAGGAAGAGTAGCTATTGTATCTTGCATTGAGAGAGAGAGAGAGAGAGAGAGAGAGAGAGAGAGAGAGAGAGAGAGAGAGAGAGAGAGAGAGAGAGAGAGAGAGAGAGAGAGAGAGAGGAAGGGGGGGGGGGCACGGAAGTCATTAGGAAGGAAACAACGGTCTGTAGGGCAACATTAGGGATCTGAAAGTCAGTTATCCTTAACCTACATATCTGCCAGTGCTTGTTTTTTGTGGTCCGTCAAGGTCCCGCGTCCACCCTTCACCACGTAAGGGAAAACGCGAAGTATTCATCACATTATCTAATCAAAAACCTATCTCGTCATTGGCCATTCTTACAGTGATGAATGAAAAAAACAATAGAAAAAAAAAACTAACGCACCGTAACCTACTTGCGCGAGAAACTCAAAAGCACACGAGTTATTTGCATACAATATAGACGATACTTTCACCGCCTTTCGTAGAAGTCGACTGGACGGGCATGGGTCTTGACTCCGTGGTGGTGGTGGTGGTGGTGGTGGTGATGGTGGTGGTTAAAACATTGCATAACAGAATTGTGGTGAACGCAAAACTGTTACGCTGATTAGTTTTAAGGACAAATACAATTACTTCTTTTTGACTGACGGCCATGAGTGAGGCTGTGAGCACGGTAGGCCAGCGCTTGGTCTATAAAAGAGGTACCATTATATAAGCTTGTAAACCTTTCAGATATAAATAATTATTGTCACCGACTCACTATGGGGCAGATGGCAGCCATTTTGAATTTCCCGGATTTCAGGATTTCCCTTTGGAATTATTCATTAAGACTTCTTGTATGTCAAAGAAGATACCTTTTGGGGTGCGATAAAAGTGAAATAGTTTTTGTTGCTATATGTGTGAGGTCAGGTTGCATTTTTACTGTACTTCTACTGTGGTAACCATACAACGACATCGGGACGAGAAAGAAACAACGATAATTAAGAGAAGATAAATGAGGAGAATAAAGGAAGGAAGAAGGAGACATCGATACACAACAGGTCAAGTTAGTTATATAATTATGAGTCATAGATATCTAACTGGACCTGTCGTGTATCCATTTCTCCCTCTTCCTTCCTTTATTCTCCTCATTCCTTTTCTCTCGATTATCGTTGTTTCTTTCTCGTCCCGATGTCGTTGTATGGTTACCACAGTACTAAAAAACCAAGGGTCAGCGCATCGGTCCAGCAGAGAGCGGTGTGTAATCCTTCTGCTGCCTCACTGCTATGCATCCCCGCCGGCTTCTGTCTCATACGTGGGCCGCACCTCGTCGCCCGCCTGGCCCAGAAGATGAACAGCCGAGACGTGCTGGGTATATTAAGATCGACCCCTATTCCCTGTGTACCGTTATAGACTAAAAGTAGAAGAACGTACTACTTTGCAGAAGGGATTATGATTGACTTGCCGAGGGAAAAAAGTCTATTTTCTTTCCCATATTTTCAAATGTTTCTGATATTCTTCGCTCCTTTAATTTCCAAACATGATTATGAATTTTTAGACGCGAGCTAATCAAATATTTCAAATGTTATAGCGGTCGTATGTGTAAATTAAAGCTTGCGTTAAATTATTTTCGTTCGTGATTTGATTGGATTGAAGGTTGACGCTTGTGTTTGTAGCTTTCACCTTGATGAATGCATTGTATCTTGTATTATCGTTGTATGCTTGGCTAGAGAGAGGGGGAGACTCACACACCTCAGGCGGATGACAGAAGTAGCACATCGCACCGTCATTATTGTCGTGAAACAAAGCAACCAACCACAACAATAATAACCATCAACACTACAACTATTTATGATACCACTATTTATACTAAAACCCCGACTACTTGGACAAAAAGCTCAAAATTACTTGCACTGCATTATAAATATCATAATCAATTAAGACAAATTGTATAACAGCACCAGGACGGATTCGAACCCCTGGACTTAGGGTCTTAGCTCCCTCACCACACTTAATTGATTATATTTCTTGACTGTCCTGGCCGTGATAGATTAAAGTCGCTTGCTCCCACCACCGAGATGAGGTTGGGGTAATAACATGTAGGGGTGCATGTCATTACCTTTTATATACCTCCATGTGGTGAGGGAGCTAAGACGGTTCCAGGGGTTCAAATCCGACCTGGTACAGTTATATATTATAATTATTGTCAAACTACAATCGACAAGAAGATACAATTGAGACATCAACTCTCAGAACACAGCAATCACGAACTCTCTAGACTGACACATCTAATTAAAACTTCCTTTCTTTCAGGTAAATCAGAAGTGAAGTGAAGAGACAAACAAATTGGAGGACCCCCACACCCACAGGTAGCCCGGGGTTTGCGGCGATGGCAGGGGGACGACGGTGGTGGCGGTGGGGACACGTGGCGGTGGTGGTGGCAGCGGCGGTTGTTGTTGTGGGCGACAGTTCCGCGGCCTCGGCCTCGGGGCAGGAGCTGACACGCATCAAGCGGCAACAAAGTGAGTAGGAAGCCACCCTTTTCTCTTATAGTTCTTCAGAGTGGTCCTCCAACCTCTATTCTTCCATTTTGTATATACTTTTAAACTTTCATATTAAAGTGTACATATTAATACATGTATAATTATAAGCACACGTGTGATGGCATGCACCTGTTGGCCTTATCTTTCTGTATATAATAACTATACGTATACCATGTGCATTCCGATTGTTTTGTATATTGTATGAAGCAATTGCACTGCTGTTTCATACTGACTATATCGTTCACGGGAAGAGGTTATATAGGTACCAATATATCACCAGCATACAAAGGAATTAGGGTTCTATCAGGCAGCATGAGAGAGGGAGAGTTCTTGTGGGTAATATGATACAAATAACAATACAAAAGGAGGCGATTCCAACCCCATCAAAGGAGAGTTCTAGCCAATGGGAGGAGATTCCAGTCCCCATTAAGAAGAGTTCAAATCGCAAACAGGATAGAAGAATCAAGAATGTCATTCAAACATCTACACAAAGACTCTATAGCCAGTACACGACAAGGTTCCAATAGACATCACATAAGGAAGCTGTTCTGGAAGCTAACAAAAACAAGAAGAAAAAAGTAAGACACGTGGGAGCTAACTAAAAGGACCTCGTTGAAGTAGGTAACACAAAGGGAAGGGAAAAAAGGCTAAAGAGGACAACATAAAGCGGCCTTGAATCCTCCTTCCTCCTCCTCGTTACCCCAAGCCACCATACAGGCGCCACCGCAAAGCAAGGCCCGTGCTCGAGGTTCCGAAGCGCATCTCCCGCCGCGGCAGCAGAAGTTGTAGGATCGAACTCCTTCAGTGGTTTTGTGATACTATTCGAACCTTTGACGAGAGAGAGAGAGAGAAAAGGAGGAAGAGAGAGAGAGAGAGAGAAGAGAGAGAGAGAGAGAGAGAGAGAGAGAGAGAGAGAGAGAGAGAGGAGAGAGAGAGGAGAGGAGAGGAGAGAGAGAGGAGAGAGAGGGAAAAGAGGAGAGAGAGGAGAGGAGAGAGAAGAGAGAGAGAGAGAGAGAGAGGAGAGAGAGAGAGAGAGAAGAGAGAGAGAGAGAGAGAGAGAGGAGAGAGAGAGAGAGAGAGAGAGGAGAGAGAGAATGTAACAAATATTAGTGGAATCGAAGAAAAAGGACACTAAAGGGTGGTTCACACTGAGGTTTTTTCGGCATTTTATCGACCGAGAAGGCGGTCTGGGTCTGGGGCTGGTGTTATGATCGCAATAGGTTTTTAAAAAAAATCACACACCGCTCACTCGGTCTTTTATCGACCGACTTGCCGAGAATTTCGCGCGCCAAATTCAAATAAACGCAGAAGCCAGCACCATCCTCTCCCAAATCACCCCAATTATTGGTATAATTTCGGTATTGGGCACTAAAAACTAACAAATTTAACTTACATCATCGTGCAGATCTTTTCATCCTTAATTTGAATCCCAATTTCCTATGCCAATAGCGATACATATAATACCGAAAATTTTCCATTTTAGCTTCTAGCCATAAACGGTTGTTAGTTTAAATCAGATTATGTTAGGTTAGACGTGGGGTTTGATTTAGTAGATGATATCAAGGAAAAAATGAAACTATCAATACTATTTCATAATAAAGTGCGCGAAAACTTATCTATCGCGCGCCAAATACACACAAGCCAGCCACTAGCCCCCTATAGCCCCTAGCGCGACGTGACCCCTGACCCTGCTGCCTGAGACCCTCACTGCCCCTGGTACAGGGGCACAAGTACAAGAACGTCCCGGAAATCATTAAACACTTGCTGCTGCAGTGTCCACGCTTCCACGCCCACCCTATTAATTACTACACACTAAACTCCTCGCCCTGAACGTCACCACCTTTGAAGAAGGTGACAAGAAGAAGAAGAAGAAGAAGATTTGTCGACCGAAACGAATTGCGTGTGTGAACGTAATCTCCGCACTAGCCCGCAAGAGACCGACTTCTCTGTCGACAAAAAATGCCGAAAAAACCTCAGTGTGAACCAGCCTTAACCAAAGGAACTTCCCTAATAAGAAGGAAGAGAAGAATTAGGTTAGACCACAACCTTCCTACGAGTTGGGGATTTCCCGTGACGTCATAACCTTCAGGAACCTTCAGGCGAGGGAAGGGAAGGGAAGGGAAGGGAAGGGATGACAGGAGGAGAAAGGGTAATACAAAAGATAAGTGACAGAGAGGGTGAAGGGGAGAGGGGGAGACCGAGGGGAAGGGCGTGGGGGGTGAGGGGAAAAGAAGGGGACAGACGTAGGGGAGAGGTAAAGGAGTGAAGTGAGTATTGAGAGAGAGAAACTTAAAGAAGATAGAGAAGGAGGAGGAAGGGAACAGAGCAGGAAAAGAAGAAAATCATTGCAGTTTAGTTTTTGCATGGATGGATGGATGGATGGATGGATGGGTAGGTGGGTGGGTAGGTGGGTGGGTGGGTGGGTGGGTGGGTGGGTGGGTGGGTGGATGGATTGATGAATGGAAGGAAGGATGGATGGGTGGATTGATAGATGGAAGGAAGGAAGGATGAATGGATGGATGGATGGATGGATGGATGGATGGGTGGATGGATGGATGGATGGATGGATGGGTGGGTGGGTGGATGGATGGATGGGTGGGTGGGTGGGTGGGTGGGTGGGTGGATGGATGGATGGATGGATGGATGGATTGATGAATGGAAGGAAGGATGGATGGGTGGATTGATAGATGGAAGGAAGGAAGGATGAACGGATGGATGGATGGATGGATGGGTGGATGGTTTGATGGAAGGAAAGAAGGATGGATGGATGGATGGATAGATAGAAGCAAGAATGGAAGGATGGATGGATTGATAGATGGAAGGAAAGAAGCAAGGAAGGAAGGAAGGATGGATGAATGGATGGCTGAATTGAATTGATAGATGGAAGGAAAGAAGCAAGGAAGGAAGGAAGGATGGATGGATGGATGGATTGAAAGCAGAAAGAAAGTAAGTAAGGAAGAAAGGAAGGATGTATATTTAAAATTGATGGATATTGCATGAAAAAATATATAAAGAAGTAAGGAAAAGGGCGATGCAAGATGATGACTAGAGAAGGGGCGAGTAGGGGAAGAAAACCAGACCAATCTATACACTTATATCTATATGACAGGCGGGATTAATGGATAAATGAGTGAGAGGTAAAAAATGGATAAAGCTGGCGAGGGAAAAAGGTTGAAGGAAGCTAAGGAGGAGGTACAGGAGAGGCAGATGCGATAGAGCGTTATAAGGGATGATCAATTACTTATGGGTAGCAAGCAGCCGTGTACATGGTTGGAGGAAGGGAGAAGGGAGGAGGGAGAAGGGAGAAGGGGAAGAAGGGAGAAGGGAGGAGGGAGAAGGGAGAAGGGAGAAGGGATAAAAGGGAGGAGGGAGAAGGAAGAAGGGAGAAGGAAGAAGGGAGAAGGGAGAAGGGAGGAGGGAGAAGGGAGAAGGGAGGAGGGAGAAGGGAGAAGGGAGATGGGAGACAAGGGAGGAGCTTAAAGGTACCTGATGTGGAAGAATATATAAAAAGAAAAAAATAACGTAAGAAGGAAACATGAGACAGAAAAAACATGAGTAAAAGGAAAAGTATAGAAAAAGAGGATTTGTACTTGTGACATATGGAGGCAAAAAAAAAAAAAGGGAAAAGATAAAAAAAAACATAAGGAGCCGGAAGGAGGCGATTAAGATGAAGAAAATTGAGGAGGAAAGAATGAAGCAGTGAAATAGGATGAGGACGAAAGATGAGAAGACAGAATGAGTGATAGAGAGAGACAGACAGAGAGACATAAATGAGTAGATACAGAAAAACTGATAAGAGACAGACGCGATTTACGTAAGGAGGAAGAGAGGGAGAATAAGGAGGAATAGGAGACGAAAAGAACACAAGATGGAGGAATAAAGGACGAAGATATAAGGAGAGAGAGAGAGAGAGAGAGAGAGAGAGAGAGAGAGAGAGAGAGAGAGAGAGAGAGAGAGAGAGAATGAAGTATATAAAGATAGGGACAGAGGCATGACGTGTGGCGCCCAAACAACAACAACAATACACCATGCCGTCACAGCGAATCACACACAACCTGTTCTTATGTAAATACCAGGCGGGAGGAGCGTCATGCTATCCCCTCCTACACACCCTAAGCCCAGCCGTGTCCTTCGCCGCCCCACACCCTTCTCATAACACCCTCTCCCATTTAACCCATTTTACAAGTTTACAAGTTTAGTAAAGAAAAGGGGGGAGATTGCATAGAAGGGGGGGTGTACAAGAATAACAGAACACAGAAACACATAAATACAGACACCTAACTACAGTATTCTTGCCCTACGTGAAGTCGAGAACCACAGGACGCCGTGATTGCAGTAGATGTGATATTAAGTCGAGAACGATTAGAATGTGAGGAGAGAATGATGGTAATAACAACAGGTAGAGTTATAATACTGAGAATGCAAGAACGGCGGTGTAATGTTGCAAGTTGGTGTAAACTCAGCATGTAAATAAAGTAAACACGTGCGCGAGATACAGTAAACAGACAGTAAACAGACAGTAAACAGACAGGTGAGGACTGAGGAGTGCCCAAGGATACTATACTCGACAAGTTTAACCCCTTCACGCCCAGATCTTTCCTTTGCTACATGAAATCGTCTGTTATTAGCCATAAAACTACGAAAAAGTAACTAAATAAACCAAATTAGCAAATGGAAAAGGATATTAAACAGGTCATATCTATATAATATTGCTTATGTTGATTAAAATCGTTGAATGGCGGGTATATTACAATGAAAATTACGTTCTGGGCCTCAAGGGGTTAATCATCATCATCATCATCATCATCAATCAATATGAAGTTTGATTCCTGTTTTTTCATACCATTGAATTTAGTTTTCCGCAAGCCTTTGTACGCGTTTATATAATCATTTCTTTTTTGTGTGTGTAACTATAGCCCCAATAGCTCTCATAACGTCGGACACAGGAACCACAAAGACTCACAAGACAGGGGAACACAGTGACAGGGCGACATTACACCACAAGTAGCAGAGGAAAACAGTGAGAAAAACAGGAGATTCCGGAAAAACGGGACATTTCGTTCACCTCCCTATAATGTCCTTGATGACACAACCTTGGCGCCATAACCTCTTCAACCTCACACCTCTGCTATGCCTGACAGCCCACTATACCGAGAACCCCGGGATACTACTACTACTATACACACTACAACAACCTTCCTAACACATTATAACAACCTTCCTAACACACTGTAACAACCTTCCTAACACACTATAACAACCTTCCGAACACACTATAACAACCTTCCTAACCCACTATAACCACCTTCCTAACACACTATAACAACCTTCCGAACACACTACAACAACCTTCCTAACACACTATAACAACCTTCCAAATACACTATAACAACCTTCCTAACACACTATAACAACCTTCCTAACACACTACAACAATCTTCCTAACACACTACAACAACCTTCCTAACACACTATAACAACCTTCCTAACACACTATAACAACCTTCCTAACACACTACAACAACCTTCCTAACACACTATAACAACCTTCCTAACACACTATAACAACCTTCCTAACACTATAACAATCTTCCTAACACACTACAACAACCTTCCCAACACACTATAACAACCTTCCTAACACACTATAACAATCTTCCTAACACACTACAACAACCTTCCTAACACACTACAACAACCTTCCTAACACACTATAACAACCTTCCTAACACTATAACAATCTTCCTAACACACTACAACAACCTTCCCAACACACTATAACAACCTTCCTAACACACTATAACAATCTTCCTAACACACTATAACAACCTTCCTAACACACTACAACAACCTTTCTAACACACTATAACAACCTTCCTAACACTATAACAACCTTCCTAACACACTATAATAACCTTCCTAACACACTACAACAACCTTCCTAATATACGGTACATCCTGGGGGCCTAGACTAAACACGAGTTACAGGGAGGATAAACACTGGTAGTCGAGAGTAATGAGTCGCAGTGACCACCAAACAGAGGATATTTAAGCATGCCGCAGCCCTGTATATCTTAGACAGAGAGCCAGAGGGGTGATCTTCAGACTGTGTTTATTTCCGCTATACTACTTGAGCTGATGGTCGGTTATTGGAGTGTGTGGTTTTGTGGGTAACTACCAAAGAATGTCCTTGAAAATGGTGGTCGTGTGTGTGTGTGTGCGTGTGTGTGTTAGTGTGTGTGTGTGTGTGTGTGTGTGTGTGTGTGTGTGTGTGTGTGTGTGTGTGTGTGTGTGTGTGTGTGTGTGTGTGTGTGTGTGTGTGTGTGTGTGTGTGTGTGTGTGTGTGTGTGTGTGTGTGTGTGTGTGTGTGTGTGTGTGTGTGTGTGTGTGTGTGTGTGTGTGATGCGTGCAAAATAGACAATAATGATGACAGTTTCCGGCCCACCTGTGATAACATCGATGACTTATACAACGTCATGACAAGACATTTTAATTTCACGGCGGATTATGTTGTCGCTGTTGAGTGAATCCCACGTTCGCCTTTTTCTTCACGAGGATGATAAAAATATGACCTTTCCTGAAACTCCGCTCCAGGGGCTGCATAGTTCAGGAAGATTGCAGGGAAGGAGGAAGAGGAGGAGGAGATGGAGAAGGAGGTACATGAGAAGATGGAAAAGGAAGAGAAGGGGATGAAGGAGGAGAAAGAAGAGGGAGAAGAAGGAGGAGGAAAAGGAGAAGGAGGAGGACGTGGAGGAGGAGGAGAATGATGATGAAGAGGAGGAGGAGGAGACGATGGAGGAGGAGAAAGAAGAGGGAGCAGGAAGAGAAGAAGGAGAAAGAAGGAGGTAGAGGAGAAGGAGGAGGAGGAGGAAGTAGAGGAGAAGATTTAAGAGGAAGAAAAGGAGATGGAGGAGAAAGAAGAGGGAGAAAAGGAGGAGGGAAAAGAGAAGAAGGAGAAGGAGGAGGAAGAGAATCGCTATACACTTGCTAATGATGGGCGGCACAACACTTCGCCAAGCACGCTGCCGGCAACAAATACTCCCCTTCCTCTTCCCCTCCTCATCCATTTCCTTACCCTTCCCTCCCTCCTCCATCTCCTTACCCCCTCCTCTTCCCCTTCCCCTTCCCCTTCCCCTTCCCGTTTTCCTTCCCCTTCCCTTCCTCCATCTCCCTACCCCTCTTCCATCTCCTTATCCCTTTCTCTTCCCCTTCCCTTTCCTCCTCCCCTTCCCCCTTCCTCCTCTTCTTCCCTCCTCCATCTCCTTACCCCAGGCTTCATCAAGATCCATAGATGCCTCAGTAAACACGAGTCTCTTGAAGGGAAATCTTACATCGTGTCAAAATCTCCTTGATAGACTTTACAAAAACACCTTAAATTCGGACCAAACATTACAAAAACACCTTAAATTCGGACCAAACATTACAAAAACACCTTAAATTCGGACCAAACATTACAAAAACACCTTAAATTCGGACCAAACATTACAAAAACACCTTAAATTCGGACCAAACATTACAAAAACACCTTAAATTCGGACCAAACATTACAAAAACACCTTAAATTCGAACCAAACATTACAAAAACACCTTAAATTCGGACCAAACATTACAAAAACACCTTAAATTCGAACCAAACATTACAAAAATACCTTAAATTCGAACCAAACATTACAAAAACACCTTAAATTCGGACCAAACATTACAAAAACACCTTAAATTCGGACCAAACATTACAAAAACACCTTAAATTCGAACCAAACATTACAAAAACACCTTAAATTCGGACCAAACATTACAAAAACACCTTAAATTCGGACCAAACATTACAAAAACACCTTAAATTCGAACCAAATAATCAAAAGAAGAACCTGAAATCTTTATAAACAGTGGAATTCATTTATACTTTACAAAACTCTCGATTCTTTTGATAAACACACTGAAATACCACAGTCGTCAATAAAGACAGACTTAGGACCCCCACACTATCTGCTTTATGATGTAACTTCTAACCCTGTAACCTTGAACACTCCTAACGTGACACTGAACTTCCTTATACCACTGAAGAGATTGGGTGTTGGGTGATGGAAAAGGGGGGGAAACGAGGGTGGTGGTGTGATAAAGAAGGAGGTGTTGGTGTTGGTGGGGAAACTGGGGGGGGGGAGGGGGGATGGAGAAGGCGTTGTTGGGGGGGGGGTGATAGAGAAGGCGCTGTTGGGGGGGGGGGGTGACTGGTTAAACGGGGGTGGCGGGTGGGAGACGGTATGGCAAAGAGACAAGACAAGAAACGAAAGGCCAGAGACGTATGTAAACACGCAAGACAGGCAGACGTGTGTTGTTAGGAGGTTGTGTAATGGTTGTGAAGCTTCCTGGGATCGTGTGACGTTACTAGGAAAGTGCAAAGTCCGGGCAGACGAATTACCAGGAATGCAGGAGTTGAAGATGGCCTAAGAAATCCCTCGTGTCATGCTTCACTCATGCATTGTGTGTACGTAGAATGGATGTGCATGAAATCAGTAATGAAAATGTTGATGGTAACGACTCTTCTACCGCCACTTCTACCCTGCTACTACTAATAACAATAGTGGTAATGATAACAATGATAATAATAACAATAACAATGATACCAATAGCAATAACAACAATGATAATAAGTCCTATTCATCCTTTTCTAACATTCATCACATAGATCAATAACACCAAGCATAAAAATATAGGCGTCATATAGCGTTACAAGCGTCTATAAATAAAGATAAATGGTAGATAGAAAAAAATGCACAGTAACACAAGACAAGACAAGTCAAGGCAAGGTTCTGCATGTTCAGGAAGGGCAGGGTGACTGAGCATCATGGGAGGAACAGGCGACTGATGCATGACGGGAGGAGCCACCACCGGGAGGGAACACAACACAACAGGAGTGACGCAAGTTCCTGGCAGCATAAGAGACATTCAGCATTGCAGGGAATAAACGCGATGTGATGAGAGTGATGTAATAGTGGACAGAGATGATAATTCGTAAAAACACACACACTTACAAGAGTTAACTTTAAGCAATGTACAATTAATGACCACGCAACAGATGATACTTCAGTCAAATGATATGAAGTTAATCAGGCAGAGGAACAGGTTAATTATGTATCGATTGGAAGGAAAAATAAGGATGACTTAGAAATTAACCACAAGCTAAAGATACACAGACAGGTAAAGACGTTCGCGCTATAGAGTATTCAAACAGGTAATTGAGGTCATACTGATACTTTCAAAATACTACACTTACGCTATTAGGAATAATCTGATACTGTAAGAACACGATGGGTTTATACATACTTTAGGGATCACTCTTACCCACCCCTTCACGCCCAGATCTATCCTTTGCTATAAAAAATCGTATGTTGTCGAACCATAAAATTACGAAAAGTAACTGAATATACCAAATTAGTTAGTGGACAAGGATACTAAACAGGTCATATCTATAAAATATTGCTTATATTCACTAAAAATCGTCTAATGGTACCCAAATTAGAATGGAAATTACGTTCTGGGTTTCAAGGGGTTAATCTCAAAAACTTGATATGCTAGGAAAACCGGATAGGTGTATAGGGTAAATCTCGTTAAGCTGGACATAATTTACTTCTGTCACTTTTCGTCTAGGGTCAATAGTTTCGTAGTAAAATGCAAAAATCCAAATCAAGGCAAAAATGTGAGGATTTTTGCAGCCAGAAATTTTGAAAAGACACCTGTTGAGGACCCATTGCCAAGGTGAAGTGGTGAAGTGTGGGGCGGGATGGACGTTACCGTAGGCAGGTCAGGTACACGCACGCACCTACGCACGCCAGGAACCGGTTTGGCCTCACCGCCTTACCTATCCAGGGGCGAAATAGGTAGGATTCAACACCTTTTTGATACATCTCGTCTACGCACTTCATGCCAACCAACAAAGTAATACGGACGAAAATAATGATGGTGACGGTATTGACATGATTAAGTAATGATAACACAATGATGAGACAGACGATGATACAATAGGACTCAACACCGTTACGAAACATCTAATCTACACACTTAAACCAACCAACAAAGTAGTAAGGATGATAATAATAATGATGATGGTATTGATATGATTAGGTATATAGCACATTGATGAGACAAAATGATACGGTAGTTTGGGCACGACGTTGGATCTGTACCTACCCACTATAACTTATACCTACCTACCCACTACCCACTACCTCTCTCTCTCTCTCTCTCTCTCTCTCTCTCTCTCTCTCTCTCTCTCTCTCTCTCTCTCCTCTCTCTCTCTCTCTCTCTCTCTCTCTCCCCCCCCCCCTGTCCCCATTCCTGCCTCGCCTCAGGAAGGACCCACGCAGAGGCGGCATTCCGGGGTTGAAGATCCAGCCACGACCCTTCCCTAGTCACACCTGTTGTAGATTTACCGCCATAACTAACTTGTAACACCGATATACACTTTTCCCGAAGCTCTTGCTGGTACGGGGGAATGGGATAGGAAGGTGAAGGAGAACATTTACTGCCTTATATACTGCCATCTACCTTTTCAGCCATCTGTAACTGTTGTGTAACTGTGATTAATAACTGTTTAAATAAAAAAAATAAAAAAATAGAATAAAAAAGCAGGTAGAAGGTCACAAAAGAGAGAATTAAAACTTTCTTGTTCATGGTCACTGTTCCCTGGCCGGGGTTTTCCAGAGTTCCAGCGCATAGTTACTAATAAGGCCAAAGTCTTAACATTTCTCTCCGTACAGCCGAGCGCAAGGTACAGGTCCTCCCTCCCTCCCTTCGCCGATTTCTCTGAAGGGGAATACAGCTGACGTCACTCTTAGCTCGGAAAACCCTGAATTAACCTGAACTCTAGGCCAGATGATGATGCAGCTTGGCAACGTACACATACTTCATTATCGCTGTATACGTCAAGTTTCTTAAGGCTGATTCACACTGGCGTTTTTTCGGCATTTTTATCTGACGAGAAGTCGGTCTCTTGAAAGACCGAGCGATCGGTGTGTGATTTTTGTTGAAAACCTATTGCGATCATGACACCAGCCCCAGACCCAGACCCCTTCTCGTCAGATAAAAATGCCGAAAAAACGCCAGTGTGAATCAGCCTTTACTCTCAACATCATTTTATTGAGAAAGATCACTGAAGACAGGTCAAGGGCTGCTAGATATATATACGGACGAAAGAAAAATAGAAAATCAGTCATATACAAGTAGAGAATGCAGTATTGTTAATGTTTCAAATGTTAATAATACAACGATTATCTTTAATTCCTGCGTGATTTGCCTTGGTAGAGTTAATCCTCACAGTATAAGAATGAGGTTAAAAAGTCTGCAAAGTAGCCAGCTTGATCAGCTAATCCTCACTCTTAAAGTTGATGAGGATAGCTTTTATACTTACTTCATACCAACTTTTACACTTCGGAGTAACATTTAGGAGTAAATATTAACAGTAGAAGAGGATACGGCCCCTGAACTTAACAATTAAGAGTAAATATTAACAGTAGAAGAGGAATATATATATACGGCCCCTGGTAAACACCGAAGTAGAGGGAGGGGCGGAGGGAGGGAGTATCGACAGGCCAACAGGTTTACTTATCAGGACCTCTTATCTACCTCAAGTACTACCACGTCTATTACCGCCGCCCCCTCGTCTTAACACTAATCCCTTCGTCATCCACCCCCGCAGGCCGCTTCGGATTCCCGCAGATTCAGTTTGGCAACGGTAATGATGGCGCGAGTACGTGTTGGTTCCCTGTGTTTTTATTGCTTGGAGGGTGTTGCATGTTGAGCGTGTGTATGTATGATGGTGTGGGTCTCTCTCTCTCTCTCTCTCTCTCTCTCTCTCTCTCTCTCTCTCTCTCTCTCTCTCTCTCTCTCTCTTCTCATGCACACCCACAGTCACACGTACGCACACACACACACACACACACACACACACTTCATTCTAACATATCTCTTGCATGCCGGGCTAAATCAGTATGGTTTCAACAATACACACAAGAGGCGGATCCATTCTTTCATAAAGGGAAGGTTCATTTTCTGGTCTGTTTGCCGGAATGGGCGAGGTTTGGGTGACATTTCCTCCTCCTAAGTTAATAATTATAATCGGTCCTTATCAGAGTTACTAAAGGCTTCTTACACATGAATGGAAGATGTGGCTTCTGGGGCATTAATTCTTGAAAAAAAATTGTATAGAGGTTGTACGGATCCGAACCTCCCACTTGGATCCGCTTTTGACACAGTTAGTTTCTTGCGTCGCTGTCTCGGGGCGCGGATGAAAAAATATGATAGAACTAGAAGAAGAGAAACAGATTTGCATGTCAATTTTGGTGTTGGTGTGTTCTTGTGCACCAGTCATACATTGTGACTCTTAGAAAGCACAGAGCGAATGATTTGCTTAGTGGGTAAAGAAAGCTTTTCTCTAAATCTGCTTTCAGAGTTCCAACATTTTTTGGCAAACCATTAGCTGTACAGATGTTGTTATTATAAAAGTGATTTTATAAAAACGTAATGTTCAGTTCGGGGAAAACTGAGGACGAGCGTGGCTTTCACTTAGGCATAAGACTGATATATACTTCTTTAGGCAGGCTTTTACCCCTTCACGCCCAGATCTTTTAGTTAATATATAAAATCGTCTGTGGTTAGCCATAAAATTACGAAAAGTAGCTTAAATATACCAAATTAGCTAGTGGACAAGGATACTAAATAGGTTATATCTATGAAATATTGCTTATATTCACAAAAATCGTCTTATGATATACCTAAAGTACAATGGAAATTACGTTCTGGGCCTCAAGGCTTTAATTAACCATTGCTCTCGTACTCACAACCTGGTCGTTTCCACAGTTCAGTTTGGTGGCTTCGACGGCCGACAGGACTCTAACATCGGCTCCTTCATCAGTTCCCTTCTCGGCGGGGGCAGAAATCCTAACCAAGGAAACAACCAGGGTAACAACCAGGGTAACAACCAGGGTAACAACCAGCAGGGTAACCGTCCAGGCAACTTCACCATCAACATCGGCGGGCTTCCCATCAACATTGGCGGCGGTCAGAATGGTGTTGGGATTTCCGTCGGCCAGGGCGGTAAGGTCCCTCCAGCCCCTCTTCTTGAAAGGCTTGATGCAATGGTTCAACGAAATAAATCAAATATGTAATGAGCAATTTCCCCGCTTTCTTTAATTTCAATCTGTCAATGATTTTTTGTTTAGATGGTGTGTGTGACTTATGAAATTCCTATTGAGCTCTTTTGGAAGTTTGATCGTTGGCACAAGAGAGTCTATCTTAGCCTCACAACTCTGTGCCTGCAGGGTGCGGCGCCAACAACAACTGCGAGCAAGAGTGCGTCGTCAATCGGGGGCGCTTCCGCTGCTCTTGCCGGAATGGCTTCAGACTGAATCGTGATCGACGAACGTGCCGTGATATGAACGAGTGTCGCAGAAACAACGGTCAGTGCAGCGACCAGTGCACCAACACACTGGGCTCCTACACCTGCAGCTGCCGCCAAGGCCAGCTGCAGTCAGACCAGCGCACTTGTTCCTCAGGCTCCTCAGGCTCAGGCTCCGACGAGAACCAGCAGGAACAAAATTGTGCTATCAACAACGGAGGCTGTGAACAGGTATGACGTTGATACTTCGTCCCATTTACTTGAGATGAAAAAGCTGTTCTAAGACATTTATTGAGCATAGTTCACTACTGTAGATTTATTCATCCTTTGAAAATGAGACTGCCTATGACTGATTTTAGTCGACACTAAACGTGCTCTGAGCTGGTTGTTAACCATTCTCTTTTTTGTGGACCAGTTCTGCTCCCAGACGTTCCGGGGGGTGGCTTGCTTCTGCCAGAATGGATTCACCCTCGGCCAGGACAAGACTTCCTGCCAGCGGGCGGACTCGTGCAGCAACAACGGCGGATGTGAGGACATCTGCACCAGCACGGCGCGGGGCCCCGCCTGTTCATGCAGCCCAGGCAAGGTGTGATGGCAGATCGCTTTATGTAAATTGAAATCTTTGAAGACTTGCTTTAGTTAGTTTTCTTTGTTGCAATTGACATTGACATAATGCACGCTTTTGTGAAGATTATCACCAAGGAAGTTGAGAGAACTTTGCAAACGATGCTGCGAAATAAGAGTAATTAATTCACCACTCATGCATAGTAAATACAAGCACTGACAGTCTTCAGAAAGCCTACACGTAATCAATATAAACTCAACAATTTGCCATTTCTACAACCGCCTTGAGGTAAGCACGTTACCCTAACACACACGCCTTGCAGTTTCTGCGGCGCGACAGAAGGACGTGCGAGGACGTGGACGAGTGTCGCTTCAACCGAGGCGGGTGTCAGCACTTCTGCGTCAACACGGACGGCTCCTTCACGTGTCAGTGCCAGAACGGCTACGAGCTGGTCAACGGACAATTCTGCAGACGTAAGTGTACTACCTACTTCTTCTTGCAAAGACCACTGATCATGGCCCAAGTATTTCAATCACCCAGATAGCAGTGTTTCCTCACCTGATAAATAAACACAAGGTCGCCTAAGGATACACTCCCGTCGGTACAGTAGTATACAGTAGTGGTTGTTTCTTCCTGTGTTAATGTGTACACAGTTATCCCTCGACATGGTTCAGAGCAGCCTAGAGTGGGACTTAACATTCCCGTTTGTCTGAAAGTCCGTCTTTTATCCTTCACAGCTGGATTCCAGACGCCGGCACCCACCACACGTCCACCCATCACTCGTCCACCCATCACTCGTCCACCCACAACACCACCACCACCGCAACCAACTCCATCAACCTCGGCGCCAATCATCTCGGGCGGTAAGTTCTTCATTCATTAATACATTCAGTCAGTCAGTCAGCCAAGCACAAAAAGAAATGTGTCAACAAGGGTTCTTGAATGGAGTCATAACAATAGAATATATTTCATTTGATGTTCTAATAAGCGTTGCGGAAAGGTTACACTTAAACAAGTTACCAAATGGGTCGCGCACCGTCGTGTTCTGCGGGAGCGTCGTGGTTTCCAGTAACATGGGCCTGGTTCTGTTAACACTTCCCTGCAGCTTTACAACGAGCCCTTCCTCGTCCCTCCCCCGGCAGTGACACTAGCGGCGTGAAGGCAACGTGTTCCCTGATCAGATCCCAGCGCATGACAACTTATCGTTATGTCGAGGAATTAGGAATTTCAGGGCATATCAGAGATAATCTCCCGCGATGATAGGGAAAGTCCCTTCATTACAGGGGAGAATGGCTGCTCACACGGCTTCTTTGCTCCTTCGTCAACCTTCAGCATCTTTCTGTGCCTTGCAGGGTGTGGCGTGAACTCCAAGAAGTCACTCTTTAACCGCATCGTGGGTGGGAAACCTGCCGACCCCAAGGACTGGCCGTGGATGGCCGCCCTGCTGCGCCGCGAGACCAACACCCAGTACTGCGGCGCCACCCTCATCACCAACCAGCACGTCCTCACCGCCGCCCACTGCCTCAAACCGTCAGTACACACCACACACACACACACACACACACACACACACACACACACACACACACACACACACACACACACACACACACACACATACACGCTCAAACACACACACACACACACACACACACACACAACGAACACTTTTCCCTTGGGTGTAATCGTAATGTACTTGAGTGTTTCCATTAGTATTGATTACGGTCCTTGCTGCTGTTGTTGTCATGCCATATCATGTCATGTAGAAAAAATCAAAGAAAATCAGCACCCAAGTATGCTTTGGTAGGACACTCTTATGCACTGGCATCGCAAGTCCTCTCCCTCAGCCTAAGCCCTAAGGACATCTCAAGGGCGCTAACCTCACCCTCCTTGACAGGTTCAGCGCCTCAAGCATCAGGGTGCGGCTGGGCGAGTACACCTTCGACAGCCCTACCGGCGGCGCCCACGTCGACTTTAATGTGGTGGACGTCCGAATGCACGAGAGGCGAGTACCGTGTTTACTATAATGTTATATATACTGCTATAATGTGTTTCCTAGTTGGCAAATCAGGGCACGAGGCACACGTACACATTGCTTCATGACCGTACTTGAGATTATCAGCACTGCCTTTTTCAATAATGCCAGTGTTTTAGATTACTCTTGCCATAGCAGCTCAATTGTTTTTCAAATGTTATCATACAGTAGAAAAAAAACTAACTGACTAACTATATATCAGCGCACTAAGGTCTGTTAATCGTCAACATTATCAACATGAACACATACAATAAAGTGGGTTCATCTGAGCTCCGTGGCCCTCAAACCCCTTACAAACATCTACTACAACCTTCCCTCTCGCCTCCTGCAGCTACAACTCAGACAGTCAGGAGAACGACATTGCGGTCATCAAGCTAGACAGAGCCACCACCTTCAGCGACAGCATCCAGCCCGTGTGTCTGCCTCCGCCCGGCGTCTTCTACGAGCGACGAAACGGCTACGTGACAGGTAGGGGAGTGAAGCAGTGCATGGTACCGTAGAGGGGCGATAGCAGCACGTGTAGGCAAGCAGGATCGACTGACCATTTATTAAAAGTCAATTGATCTAGTAGGAAAGGAACATGCAAGGGTAACATAGGACGGGGCGAAGCTAGATGACAAAACACGCGCGGAACGTTCTCACACTCAGCACCTTCGTTTGACAGGTTGGGGGACTATCTACTTCGGCGGTCCCGTCAGCTCGGTGCTTCAGGAGGTTGTGGTGCCGGTGTGGTCTCGCCAGGAGTGTTCCGACGCCTACCCCGGCAAGGTGTTCCCCGGCATGATGTGCGCGGGACTCAAGACCGGCGGCAAGGACTCGTGTCAGGTGAGTGGCAGGCGTGGGAGGCGTGGGACATGTGGCGTGGGTGGAGGCTTACTGTCTGTCCGGTAACTATAGTCGCCGCACGTTAAGTTGGCGAAAATGGGGCCCCTTCATTCCCCCCTTCCACGGGATTGGCTGAGGTGTGGGTGAGAATGCCTTACTCCAAGTTCCGCCCTAAGGCCCCAACACCCAACACCTCAGTCAATCCCGTGCGTTCGGAAGAGTGAGGGGGCCCAGTTTTCGCCAACTGAACATGCGCGACATGTGCGACACGAACATACGTGATCCTCATATTAGCAATGAAATAATCGTCAAATGTTGTTATTGTATTTCGGTGTAACGTTAGACACACCCATCTCATGCGCCCATGTGGTGACTCGTTGTCTCCGCACAGGGTGACTCCGGGGGACCGTTCCAAGTGCAGGACCCGGGGACTCGGCGGTGGTTCCTGGCCGGGGTGGTGTCGTGGGGCATCCGGTGCGCCCAGCCCGAGAACCCCGGCGTGTACACCGAGGTGGCGCAGTACATCGACTGGATCAAGACCAACGCTGCCTTCTAGCATCGAGAAGGAGCAGGAGAGGAGGGGAGGGAGGGGCAGGGGCAACACTTCTAGCACCGAGGAAGAGCAGGAGAGGAGGGAGGGGTAGGGGGAACTCTTATAGGGGTTGTCACAAAAGATGATTATTGGGCTACAATCAATAAAAACTCTGGATAAAGAACAGTGTAAACGTCAATGAGGATTCAGATTTAAGATACCTACTGACAATTGTTTCAAATGATTTCAACGGAAGTATATTCATGCATCAAACAATAATAAAATTTAAATATTCATGTAATCTCCCATAGAAGTATATTACTCGATTACATGAATATTTAGGTCAGATGACGCTTCCTGCTTGTATCAATATAATTCAAATTCACTCAGGACTTGTTTCTTTAGTACTCGTATTCATTAGCACTGTTAAGATTTATGTTGTATGTTGTTTATCTTTAATAAATATGAGATACCTATAGATATGTTTGCATTACGTAACCTTTTAACCCTGTGTAGCGAGGCAGAGCGAGGCAGCCGTGCGATGAGGCGACGGCGACCTCTCCGTCAGAACCAAGGCGGGGACCAAAACCTTGTGTTCCCCGGCGGGTTGGAGTAGCGGCGCAGGCTAAGGCAAGGGTAAGGTTTCGTTGGGGTTAAAGAAGCAGTGGTCGTAGGAGGAGAAGTCGTGGTGCTTCAGGGAGGCGTACAAGGTCTTCTCACAGAACTGAAGCAGCACCACAACGTAGGTCATGATCATACCGGATAACGTCACGTTGGTGCGGTCTGACAGGCTGCGGGCAGAACATAAGCACATAAGAAAATAAAGAAGCTACAAGAAGCCTACCTAGAGCCTACCTACCTACCTAGAGTGAGACCTACACGTGGTAGTTCCTGTAAAACGAAGGAACATATGAAACTGTGCTGTGGTTTGTGTATGTGTTTATGTGTTTATATATATATATACCTATATATATATATATATATATATATATATATATATATATATATATATATATATATATATATATATATATATATATATATATATATATTATATTATATATGTGTGTGTGTGTGTGTGTGTGTGTGTGTAGCAGTCTCACCTTTCCATGCCCCAAATCTTGACAACGAGAGGCGAAGATTCCAGGTGTGTGGCGACCTGAGAGAGGATCGCGCACGCCGGCGTCCCCAGGCCCGCCTCGTACGCCGCCTCCCGCACCACCGCCAGTAGCTTCTCTCCCTGCCACGCAAAACAAGTCATTCTCTGTCACTTCTTCCCTCTTCATTTCCCCTCCCCACCCACAACACACATCACAACAGGAAATAAGAAACGAAAGGTTCCTCCAAAGAATCCTAAGAACTTGCCAACTAGAAACATAACACTGGAGTAACAGAAGAGTAGCCTACCACCTCACCCCCACACAAGATAAGCCTCGTGGCGTGGGATCGAACTCACGACCACACGAATGTCGATCCAACACATTACCATTACGAGTCTCGTGAGAAGCTAGGAAAGAAGGATTTTTTGAATGACCGAATGGAGGGAAACAGTAAGAAAGAGTAGGAAGGGGGGGGGGAGAGAGAGAGAGAGAGAGAGAGAGAGAGAGAGAGAGAGAGAGAGAGAGAGAGAGAGAGAGAGAGAGAGAGAGAGAGGGGGGGTAGGGGGTAACTGGAGGACCTGAAGCACCCACCGCACAGATGACAGACTGGCCCGTCGCGCAGATGAGGCGGAAGCGTCCCGTGACTTCAACGAGGGGCAGCACCGTCACCCCGACCACCATGGTGCAGTCCCCGCCGAAGTAATCCAACGACCAGAAGATGAACAGGTACGACAGCGTGTTTATCAGCAGACCCACAAGACGCATGTGAACACGTCCGCTGAACATCTGTGGGTTCAGAGATATGATTCCAAACCCGGTCAATTAGACGTGGTTAAAACATGTGGTGGCAGGTGTGTGTCCAAGATCACTTATAGAGCTAGAAAATATACTTAGAGCTTATAGATCTCTAGAAATGACCTTGTGTGTGTATTTTATGTTAATTTGGTTTACATGACATTGTGTCGTGATGTAATCTGCTTTTCGCGTTGAACCCAAATTTGTGAGTCAATCTGATCTTTCACTATATTGTTATGGTCGATGATGAATTAAGAAAGTTAACCTAGGTGAGTAATTATTTATGCATGATAAAAGAGTGAGGAGAAATAGAAGAAATTTCCTTACGGAAGATTGGAAGTGGTTGAGCATGACAAGTGTTGGGGCGTAATAGCTACATCCTGCTATATATATACTGCTGCTTCTTACCTAATACTGTTTAGGGTTCCGGCGTCTTTATCGTTTTTTTATGCCATTTAGTCTCACCGGAAGTATATAATTGTTCAACATGTGTATTATGGTTGCTATCACGAGTGACAACACGCCGCCAAACAGTGCGAACTTACATGGTTGTAGAGTTTTAAGAGTTCTGCCACGCGGTACCACTCGTCCATCACCCAGCGGGCGTCTGGCAGCGTCCAGGCCTCGCGGCTCTCTACTTGCTCGGTCAGCTTGACAAGGGCTCGCCAAAGCACCTTGACCAGACTGCCCATGTAGACATCCAACACGGCGGGCACGAAGATCACAACCACCACGGACGGAGCGAGCAGGTGGTGCCCCTCGATCACGAGCATCACCAACGAGCACGAGGCGATCATTGTAGGGAAGATGATCGTCCACACCATATGATGGTACAATTGACCCAACACCGACACCTTCAGGCTGCCGGCGCCATCCAAGAACCTGATCATATCTTTCCTAAAACGGGCCACCTGGATGTAAGAATACACGCAGTAAACGAATCCATAAGCGAAGGGAAGCAGTAATACCTGGTGCCAGAAGTAGTGGAATTGTAACATGTACATGCACACCAGTGGGATGGACGCGAGGAACGTGAGGCTCAGCACCCAGAAGGACGCCGCCGCCCACCAGCGCGTGACGGAGGCGCCGTCGTGGCCGCGGCGCACCAGATGAAGACCTGCGATGCTGGACAGTAGGAAGAGAGGCTTCAGCGGACCCTCTAAAATCGTCTCCTCTCCAATGCTCGCTTTGGATGGAGAGTCTTGCACACAGTCTCCGACGATGTCCTTGGACTTGCTAGACATTGAATATTTTTCTTTCTCTTTTTTCTCAGCCTCCGCCTGTAGCGGAGGTGATTCAGAGGTTTTGTTTCCCAAGGAAGATGCAGTTTTGTTCGTTCCGTTGTGGGCGATCATGGCTGCCACGCTCATGGAGTTTGCCTGTGTCCACCACGGCAGACACTGACACCAGGCTAAGTGCTCACATTTGTCCAGCTCTAGGCCGCCACCAGCACCCGTATCTAAGGTCCATAAACAAGCTCTCTGCGATAAACGACTCTGAGAGCTCCACAAACACGCCCTCGTTTCCAGCACACACACCGAACGAGGTTTTAAGTGTCATGAAGCTGAGGTTTGTCTCGTGTGTTCAGTCAAAACTCAATACGAATGTTGCAGTGAATGTTGTGGTGACAGGCTCATGTCATAAGTCCTGATAACATCTATAGACGAGTCTCTGCAACACATCTTCTATGTAGATTTAGGTGGTGTAGGTAAAGCCGAGTGAGGGCGATACAAAACATGAAATCACGTAATATGTTTACTTTTCTGGATGGACCCATTACCAGCTATCGCGTTATCGTTAGTCATTAGGGTTCTGAGTTTCTCCTGATAACAACGCCATTTGCTCCCGTGGCTGAGCGTAGGACGGAGGCGTCAAGTCTTTTGGTGTTTTCCGTGGCGACGGAGAGGACGCTCGCGTAACACTGTCTATCCCAAGAAAGTGTTTAGACTATAATCATCCGCACAACACGTCCTAACATACCACACAATGTTTATAGAAAACTTGTTTTACCGTGAGCATTCAGTAGATGAATCAAATGTTTCTCATGAGTCAGATCTTACTATGAGGAAGGCGATGGCGCGCGGCAAGAATGACCAGGCCGTCCAAGGGTCGCCAGGAAAGCATCGGAGGGCGTCCTGGACCCTAGAGGAGGAGGAGGAGCTGCCCTTCTTGGAAGCCAATAGGTTCCTGTTTACTGTGGCCAATTATTTTGGCTTCCATAACATCACACGGAATAGCAGCGGCGCCTTGGAAACCTCAGTCTGGAGGATGGTGCCAATATTGTTCCACTTCACCATCGGGTTGGCCGGCTTTATAGTGGCCCAGTACCTGTGGTGGTTCACCGAGCTGGACTACTACCAGGTCGTTTTGTTGACGCCCATTTCATTCGGGTGCGGGTTTTGCTTTGAAGTATACCTCTCGATAATCTTGCTCGCCAAACAATATATAAAGTATTTATCCGAAATTGAGGCGCAGGACGTAAGAATGAAGTCTTTCAACATGCCATGCATGGCAGCAGGAATTTTTGTGTCGTCCGTCGCTTACACGGCTTGCATCCTCCGTGTTACTAATTTTTCGACCAATGTTATGTGCATTCTACTAATACCTGTCCTCCTTACCACTTTCTTGCCGCTCCTGTTGGACACAGCCATATTTTGCTTCAGCCTCATGCTGAGGCAAGAAATACTCAAACTAAAAGAACACATCCAGCGAGTGAGGCAGTGGACCAGGGCGGAGGTGAGTGTTGTGTTCGCCCGCTGGCTACGACTCTGCAGGCTCTTCAGACTCCACAACCATGTGAGACTTCTCTTTTGTTTTGCTTTCCAGACATTAAGTGGTAAACACTTTGAGCCACATAATCCTCTCAGATATACTTCTGGATATTGAATACTAACCGGTGAACCATCCTACCCGCCATGCAGGTGTTCCAGGGCGCCGTGCACAGCAGCACCCTGCAGTGCATGGTGAAGGTGATGGCCTTCGCCTACGCCCTCATCGTGATCGACTACATGATGAAGGAGCTCATCGCGCAGAACTCCCAGGCGGTGGTTGTTCTGTCCATCGTGTGGCCCCTCGTGTGGGCCTTTCTGCGCTCCCTCAGCCTCACCTTCAACGGAGAGGTCATCAATTACGCCGTGAGCATACATACACAACACACACACACACAAACACACACACATTCACATACACACACACACACACACACACACACACACTTTGCCACAGAAAGCACGAATCTGAGCACAGCATTAAGCATAAGCATCAGCACGTAGCCTCTGTCACCTGTTAACGCCACGGGGACTGTTCCAGCATGCGGGCGTCTTGGACGAGGTGCGCGGGGTGGTGGTTCACGGCGCCACCTCCCTTGAAGGCACGGACGGGATGAACGACCTGCGCCGCCTCCTGGGTCACATGGAGGCGCGCCCGCTGACCCTCCAGATCTGGGGAAGAGACGAGTAAGTATTTGCCTCGCTAAGGGAAAAGCTACCGTCAACAACATTATAGTCCCCACTGCACTAATGTCGCCAGGCGCCATATATTACGAATGTTAGCATCACTACAGACTTGTATAAACTAATATCTATATCGCTAACTATACCACTAAACTATATCACTAAAGACAGGTACATTATATAAACTATTGTGCATGTCTCTTCAGTGGCACATACACGTCTGTAGTGATGCTAAAATTCGTAATATATGGCGTCTGACGACATAAGTGCAGTGGCGACTATAGTGTTATTGAAGGTAAGAGAATGGTGGAGGTGGAGGATGAGGAGTTGTATGTAGGTGAGGACAAGGTGTGATTCAGGACAGACGGCTGTGTATGGGAATAAGGTGATGTATGCAAGGAACAGTGCAGCCAAGCTCTTCTCTCCCTCCATCCCCCATTATATAAAGTGAGCGCTGCAGTCCTGCCTTGAGGAACTGTTACTTAGGGTGCCTACAAAGGGCGTGAAAACCCTGCATGTCGAGGGTATAATAGTCGACGGGAAATAAAACATATCATAGCATTAATTACACTCTGGTGTGTGTGTGTGTGTGTGTGTGTGTGTGTGTGTGTGTGTGTGTGTGTGTGTGTTTGCATACGTGCATGAGAGAGAGAGAGAGAGAGAGAGAGAGAGAGAGAGAGAGAGAGAGAGAGAGAGAGAGAGAGAGAGAGAGAGAGAGAGAGAGAGAGAGAGAGAGAGATTAAAACTTTTGGGGGCTTGCAGCACCACACATCCCGCCGCGGGCCTATAAATAAGACTAACTGTAACTGGCTTTGTCTTTACCCGACAGTCTGGGCGCCGGAGTCTTCGTGCAGAACACCGGCATGGTGCTGACCTACCTGGTGATGGTGGTGCAGATGCAGCCCACGCCCAACCCCAAGTTCTCCGTCATGAATTAAACGAACACAAACCATCTACTTTGATAAGAGACGGGCTTCAACAAGGATAAGGACTCGAGCACTCTTATAGTACCCTTGGACTTCAACGTGACCTTCGCAGAGTTCTTTGTGGGTCTTCCGCTCCATCACCTCATGAGAAACTAAGTCGTCCATTGAAGAATGAAATTAAGAATGAAACTAAGTCGTCCATTGAAATTAAGAATGAAATTAAGAATGAAACTAAGTCGTCCATTGAAATTAAGAATGAAACTAAGTCGTCCATTGAAATTAAGAATGAAACTAAGTCGTCCATTGAAATTAAGAATGAAAAAAGTCATCCAATCAAATTAAGAATGAAATTATAAAAGGAAATTAAGTCGTCCAGACACTCAAAAGAATACAAACATCATAAGCCGCGAATATTGCTTTGTAAGAATGACACAACACTCTTAGAACATAGAAGTGAAGTGAACACAGTTTTTAACCAGATCTAAATAAATTATGTATATCGTGAGCGTAAAGTGTAAGGAAATGAGTGAAAGGAAAACATTTTCGACGTGACCAAAATAAATAGTTTGTGGATGCATGAGTGTGTGTTCTTATTAGAAATGCTGAAAACTTTTTCTTTAAAAATATAATTGATTGATTTAATGCCTAAAAGGTGAATGTGCCAGACATCAGAGGTCATATGGCACTATGGCAATTTAAAAAATATAAGTATCCTCTAAATCAGTGTTTCTTAACCTTTTTACCACCACGCCCCCTTTAGTAGTTAGTCCTTGCCTCCATGCCCCCCCCCCCACCCCCTCCTTTCACTTCTTTAACCAAGATATTTCAAGTTAATCCTGAATCAGAAAGAAAAACTGAAAAAAATGCGTGTTTTAACACATTGACTGTGCACATAATTATTCATTAACACCTTGCATATACCGAGCAGATTTATTTAGATCATGTTTAAAGGCCGCCGCACACCAGAAGCTCCGCGCTATAATAATGATGATAAAAATAACAATAATAATAGCAATAATAATAAAAAAAATATTATTGCATAAAAGTCTAGGAAGATAGTGAACGCTGGCAAGGCGTTACTGCAGTTTTTCACCCGTACTTGCTTCTCTGTAGCGACGCTCACCTAAGGCGCACCCTCGCGAGCAAACTTCATGTTAAAGCGAAGGCCGAGCTTCAGGTTAAATACTTGACAGCTCTTATTTTCCCTCTCTTGGCTCACGCCCCCCAGGTTAAGAACCGCTGCTCTAAAATATGTAAACGATCTTACAGAAATTCTTAGTACGTAATGGCAATGTTAATGTTGTTTATGAAAACAAAATGTGTCTCCATTCTGGAGAGTCATGGGAGGGGAAGTATAAAGCTTAGTCGGTATTTCATTATTGTATTTCAAACTCATCTTTCAATACAAACACTACTACTAATATGCCGCTTCCGTTTTTTTTCTTTTAGTATTGGAGGAAACCTTCTTTTGCTGACCACGGAACTTATCAAAATACGTAATTCCGATCCCTTCAAATTTACGCAATGCAAATTTATCCTAGCACGGAACAGTACAGCCCACGAGCATGCCCGCCACTGCTGCTTACCTGTGTGTGTGTGTGTGTGTGTGTGTGTGTGTGTGGGTGGGTGGGTGGGTGGGTGGGTGGGTGGGTGGGTGGGTGTGTGTGTGTGTGTGTGTGTGTGTGTGTTCCGCATCTCCTTTCCAAAGCCATCCTCATTTTTTTTATCATGTTCTTGAACTTTCTCAATGCATTTGACGAGAGCTTTCTTTACTACATTGGTAATTTTGCTAAGATATAGTGCTCTGTGCACTACGTAATGGCTGTGTCAAGAAAGGTGACTGTTCCCGTCTATGGCGTTAATACTGCCGGGTACAATACGCGTGCAGTACATTACACTACTCTGTTAGTTGTGAGTCACTTAATCATACTTTGTAAAGTTACAACACTCAAACGATTAATGTTAAGTATTGGAAAGTACTTAGATAGTCTACTCAGGTCCTTAGCTAATCGAACACTACACATGGCTTACAGTGTAGTGAGCGCGTTAACTCGGCAGACCAGCTGCGAGATGACGCGTTATTAATTACCCGACCACAGCATCGCGTCACCTGCAATGTCTGTGCACACCACACCACCACCAGCTGGAGGGAGGGGGAGCCAGGACAACCCATAGACGCACCTCACTCCCATGAGTCCCGTCCGGAGTAAGGTAACCCGGAGCCGTACAGGCGTCATCAGGTCACTTTAACTTTAGTTCTGCTCCTCAAGCGAGTCGCGGAGAGGAGCGCGGAGAGGAGCGCGGCGCAGAAGTGTCCCAGGGCGGGCAGCACCAGGTACCACAGGGTGAGCACCACCACCACCGCCAGGGCCGCCACGTCCAGCCCGAAGAACTGCCAGAAGCTGAGGTGTCTGGCGGAGAACTTGAAGTGTTCGGCGCCTCCTGTGGCCGCCACGTGCTCCACCAGCCACAGGGCGTGTCGCATGGGGTCGAGGGGGTGGTGTCTCATGATGCGGGAGAGGCGGCGAACGTTGGTGCTATAACTGTACAGAGAGACACGCGTCATTATCTCCGTCAACTGCCTTCACGCCGATAACACCAAAACCTTTAGATTAGGCTTTGGTGCTATTGGCCTGAAAGCAGCTGTAATTCTAATAGTCTAGTCAAAATGTGGCTGAACCTCAAACAAATTGCTAACAAAGGTTTTTAACTTGGATATTGGGCATGAATAACCTCTCTTTCGGATAAAAAAAAGTTTACCAGAATTAACCTTGCCGAAAGGGGTCAACGGCCGCCATCTGTAAAATCCAACGGGGAAGATCTCCGACCCGCCGCCACAAACGGTTTTTTCCTCCTCTTATCCATAATAATTAAGCTAGGTCAATAATTTTTTTACACCAAATGCATGACTATGTACTGCCATTACCATACAATTTTCATCAAAATTGGTACAGTAGTTTTTGTGCAAAAAAAATAAAACCGATAAATTAGAAATAAAAAAATATTTTTTGCATGAAAACCCACACAGGGCCCACCCCAAGCCAGCTTGACATTTTCTTGGTGTTTTAAATTGTAATGATAGGTAGCTATATGCTTAACAATAAACTAACACCAGAAAATGGACTAGCCCCTGCCATTGTTTTCATGCTTTTTTTTATTCTTATACAAATATGAATATAAAAGGTACAAAAACAGACTAAGTAGCCTTTTTCAAGGCAACAATTTTCACATTAATTCCTGACATTCATAAAAAAATAGGTCCAAAATAAGTACAACTTACAATAATGGAATGGTCAGTTGGTCGAATGCTTGGGGCAAGGCTCTTGCATAACCACCACAGAACAAGTTCATGAACGGACCAAAGAACATTTCTTGTCAAGAACTAGTCACAGGTAATTTCATCATCATCAAGATCTGGCTGTGGGAGTTGGTGCAGTGGAGGCCTTTGCAATCAACCACACAAGTTTGAACAGTGAATGCCATGTTTCCTGCAACTGCATCTTGCTGTACTACACCCTGAAGTACAGTTACACCTAATTATAGCCAACAAATTTACAGGACCAGCTGGCAAGTCAGTCATGATTGGTTGTAATTTACCATCTGAAAGTTTCCATCCCCACTCGTCAGGTTTTAGCTGGTTTCTACCTTTCCATTCCTGAATTTGGAAGTAAACTCGAAGGCTGTGGAATTTCGTAGCTGCTCTTGTTGGTGCAATGATTTGGCCTCAACATACTTTGAGCTTTTTACAACCTTTTCCTAAAAGCGCCTCAGTCGGAGATGATTGTTGTTTTCCCCATCATTACCATTGTACAGGCACACTAAAGCCTTCTCCCCAGCTTCAATAACCTCTTCTGAACTGCTATCCTTGCCAAACACTTCTGCCAGTTTGAGGAAGTTTCTATTGTTATCATCACCTTTCGAAGGGACGCTGCCTTCCCAATTCCATGAACACTGGATGTACAATCACAACCCAGTTAGTGCATGGATGAAAAGAATGTTGGAACAAACCACATCTCCCAAAGTTTCCTCATCTCTTTGATATTCCAGACTTTCACACTTTTTGCACTAGCCTTTGGTTGTGGCGTGAAGTAGATATTGTAACCGTCATCTCTATTGGCATGATAACATAGAAGGACCAATAGGTCAGTGTCATCTGCTATCAAAATGGTTTCTCCTGTCTGTGCCAGTTCTAGAGCAGTCTTCACAATCAATACGTCAGCGTCTCCAGATGCATGGACTACTTTACAACCTGCTTCCTCCAAACTCTTTCCCAGCAAGTTGATGAACAATTGTTTGTTTTCTTGATTAGCTAGGAAAACATCCTTTTTAATTTGAACACCATTTTAGGGGTCAGTAACACCTTAACACCAACAGAGCCCCCTGCTCGGCGTCGGTGAGTCGCGTCTTTAATGGATGGAACCACTTTCATATCCATCAAAGACAATGCATGCTTTTCCATATCTAGTTGTGACATATCTGGCGGTATCGGGCACAGATCTCATCAAATGTGTGACCTTTTTGCCATGGGAGGCGTTGAAGTAGTGCTCCACCATCTAAGAGATACTGTGGATCTGAAGACTGTGGACCTGATTGTACAGGGAAGTCAGTTCCATATTGCGTCTGCCAAAGCCGGTTTCTTTGCCTCTCGCGGCAGTCCGAAAGAATTAAAAAGTGCAGGTGGGTAACCACAAAGCTCATACTGGAAATGTTCTTGCTGCTGCTGAGTTGAGGGTCATTGGTAGATAGCACACACAGTCTCTGGAATAGGAGTTGTGGATCAGTCTCAACTGCTTCATCTTTGCTGAGCGAAACTTTTGACCCAAGTGTAATTGCTGATCCTTTCTTTTAAAAGTGTACTCGTGGACATTTTTTCCAACCATTGAAGCTATGATTGTCTCTCCTATGGAGTTTGCTTTGTCACATTCACCTTTTTGTCTCCAGTTACTCCACTTGAAATGCTGTGAATGGACGGATCTTCCGTGAAAGGGTCATATGTCTGGAGAAAACGCAACGAGCTTCATGTATCCCTCACATCTCGCTCTTTTCTTGCGTGAAGTAGCCTCCTGGTGCTGGTCACTAGTGCCATAACGAATGCCTGCTAGTTCTTGCATTGTAAACTTGATTTCAGCACACGCTGGCAGTGATAGCGTCCAAACTAATCGTTGAATTTCGTCCATTCCTCTGCCATGAGTAAGACCTCCAGACGTCTTCATGCTTCTCATTAGCACCTGCTCAATAACCAGATCCGTCGACAAGCCAGCCAGTAGCGATCACTCCGTCTAATCACATGAATCCTTCAGAAAATTTCTGGTACACTTCAGGATGGCTTGTCGGCAGCCCCTCCATTTGCTGCAAGTACAAGTAGGCCGACTTTGCATATAGGATGTGTCCTGCTGCAGCGAATATTGGCAGCATTTTCCTTACAGCGGTCAAGGTGCAATCCCAGTTCCCGGTGCGCTCTGCTTGATAAACAATTGCAGGATCTTCACCATATCAAGGTATTGAATCCCACAATTTTGCTGTTCGATGGTCAGCCATCGCATCCTTCACATGGTGATTCTCTTGTCAATCCTGGTCACAGACTCTGATGACAGAACATTATCCAATGTCTCAGTCCATCAAGGAGACCTTTCAATAGCCCCTGAGCTTCCTTCAGGTCTTCATTTTGAGGAAATGACTCTTCTGCATCAGTGTTGGGTTGATCATCCTCATATTGTTACAATTGACATGATTATATTATATACCTATATTATACTATATTCTATATTATATATTTATATTATAATATTTATTATATATAATTATGAGAATATACCTCAGTCAACTGTCATATTAGTTTGCCTGGCATCCCTGTGTATGTTCAGTAATCATGCCAAAAATAATGAGTGAGTAATGAAGTTGACGCTGTTTAGTCTGAAAGACTATTTCACAGCAGAAATATAAGAAAAAGAGAGTGGACAGAAAGTGGAGAAAATATTAAAGGAAATACAGAGATGAGGATTAAAGGAAATAAAGCTGGGTAGAGTGCTTGCCAAATGATGGCGGCCGTTGACCCCTTTATCGGTTTTAATTTTTTTGCACAAAAACTACTGTACCAATTATGATGAAAATTGTATGGTAATGGCAGTACATAGTCATGCATTTGGTGTAAAAAAATTATTGACCTAGCTTAATTATTATGGATAAGAGGAGGAAAAAACCGTTTGTGGCGGCGGGTCGGAGATCTTCCCCGTTGGATTTTACAGATGGCGGCCGTTGACCCCTTTCGGCAAGGTTAATTTTGGTAAACTTTTTTTTATCCGAAAGAGAGGTTATTCATGCCCAATATCCAAGTTAAAAACCTTTGTTAGCAATTTGTTTGAGGTTCTGCCAAAAAATCAGCTAGATTGACTGGACTATAAAGGCTTTGGATAGCACAGCCTCTAGTCGCGTCAAAAGGCTTTAACTGCTGCTGCTGCGATGACTCAAAACATGGCATTACTAACCACTAACCAAGTAACACTAACTACTACAATATTGGGTATGTGTTAATGACTACGGTGTAACGTGGAATTAGCAACCAAAGCAACAATAAGTAATTACTATTGAGTATGGAGCACCACGCACTGTACAGCGGCGTGGTGCTGGTGTGTAAGCAAGACATCTGAGGTAAATACTAAACACCACAGTAAACACTATATACACTACACAACACTAACACTACACTTAACACTACACTAAACTAACACTACACTTAACACTACACTAACAAAAGGCTACACTAAACACTACGCTAACAAAAGGCTACACTAAACACTACACTAACAAAAGGCTACACTAAACACTACATTAACAAAAGGCTACACTAAACACTACACTAACAAAAGGCTACACTAAACACTACGCTAACAAAAGGCTACACTAAACACTACACTAACAAAAGGCTACACTAAACACTACATTAACAAAAGGCTACACTAAACACTACACTAATCACTCCACTAACAAAAGGCTACACTAAACACTACACTAACAAAAGGCTACACTAAACACTACACTAACAAAAGGCTACACTAAACACTACACTAACAAAAGGCTACACTAAACACTACACTAACAAAAGGCTACACTAAACACTACACTAAACACTACACTAACAAAAGGCTACACTAAACACTACATTAACAAAAGGCTACACTAACACTAAGTAACTAACTAACACTCTCCCTTACCTGGTGTCATTAAGAACAGCCATGACGGTCTGGTAAATCTCCTCATGGTCGGCCTGCTTGGAGACGCCCCTGGCCACGCCCCGCTCCTCCAGGCGCACCAACACGTCCTGCTGGTCGGCGAACACGGGCATTCCCACCATGGGCACGCCGTGATGCACCGCCTCCAACACGCCGTGCATGCCGCAGTGAGTGAAGAACAGCACCGTCTTGGGGTGACCTGATGGGCGACAGTAAATGTTCTGGTTAGGGTGGCGGGGGGTGGGGAGAGAGAAAGAGAGAGAAAAAAAACTAATATAATGGTTGAATTTTTCTCTCTACTCTGTACTTTTCGAGGGTGACAAAGATTTGGTTGGATGCGTCGCGGAGAAACAGATCACCTTCCATACACGATGAGTAGCTATTTTATCTTGCTTTGAGAGAGAGAGAGAGAGAGAGAGAGAGAGAGAGAGAGAGAGAGAGAGAGAGAGAGAGAGGAGAGAGAGAGAGAGGAGAGAGAGAGATGAGAGAGAGAGAGAGAGAGAGAGAAGAGAGAGAGAGAGAGAGAGAGAGAGAGAGAGGAGAGAGAGAGAGAGAGAGGAGAGAGAGAGAGAGAGAGAGAGAGAGAGAGAGAGAGAGAGAGAGAGAGATCATCAGATCAAAACGTTTATTGAGAGAGAGAGAGAGAGAGAGAGAGAGAGAGAGAGAGAGAGAGAGAGAGAGAGAGAGAGAGAGAGAGAGAGAGAGAGAGTGTCCCTACTCCCTCACCGAGAATGTCCTGCTGCGGCATCCAGTTGACCACCTTCACGTTAGGAGGCGAGTCAGGATGTGGCTCCTCCAGCTTCATCAACACCTGAGTGAAAACATGAGTAAGAAAATAATACGATAACAAGTCTATGCAAGGGGGGTACCAAAGCCTTTAGAATTAGGCTTAATTCTAAAGGCTTTGGGCGGTACAGTATACAAGTGCATCCATGGAGGTAGTATGGGTAAGTATGTATATAGTAGTATGTATGTAGGGTAGTATGGGCTCTCTCTCTCTCTCCCATACTACCTCCATGACTGCATCCCCTGTCTCACTCACCCTCTGTGGCAGTCTGGCGAAGGCGTCCATCAGGTTTTGGATGACTTGGCGAGGCACTGTGCGTGGGTTGAAGATGAAGCCCATGGAGAAGAGTATGGTGCCCGCCTCCCCCGACCCCTGCAGCCACTCCTCCAGCTCCTGCCGGGGAAGAAAGTGGAGTGAGTCTACTGTACGTCCTCCCAACAGAAATATGTTGAAAGTCTGGTGTGAAGTATGTCACGAGAGTTAATGACAGTGCTTTATCATGATCAAAGTACGAGAAACTGACTTATAAATGGCATTTTTTCTATGACTTTCTTTTACGTCCTCCTCATAGATAAATATTGTTGAAAGCAAAGCCGAGAGAGAGAGTCCTTTACTCCTTTAGCCTTGGTTGAAAGTCTGGTGTGAAGTGTGTCACGGAGTTAATGACAATGCTTTATCGGAGTACGAGAAGCTGACTCAATAAATGGCAATGTTTCTATGACTTTCTTTTAAAACTGGCTATTCTATGTATAATAGAATGCTACATAGAATACGCCATTGTTCTCATGTTGAGTTCTACGGATGCCATGACTTTTAGGAAGGGAAGTGCAAAAACACCCTCTGTAGAGCTGCAAACACTCTGGCGTAATCAAAAAGAGAAAGATAAGTGTTACAGATCGGCCGGGGAAAGCAGAGCGACGTGTTTGTGCAATGTGCAGTCATTGCGAAACTCTCACAAAGTGTAAAATGTCGTACAAATAACATACGTTACAGCCTGAAGCACGTGAATCATACTCTATCTTTTAACACAGTCATGAAGATATTTCCACACTTCTGGTTGTATCTTTTTTAACTGACATATGGAGTTCTTTTTTTTTTCTTTCTTTTTGTTCTTAGCTTGTTTCCATTTCAGCAATTAAACTAAAAAAAAAAGATGGTACACTGTTATCAATGCAAGGCTGGGCTGTTCTGGGCCGGGCTAAGCTGTATAGCAATCATATTTTCACGAACATTTAATCAATCATTGAGTTAGATTGAATAATTTAACACGGGTGGGTTTTTTCATGGGTGGGTTTGCACTGACCTTGGACAGCGGGTTGGGCCGATGGATGTGCAGTCCTCCTACATTGATGAAGGAAGGAGGCAGGAGGCGAGGGTAGTCAACGACCGGGTGTGAATTGATGAGCATTCCCGACATGTCCCCGAGGAGGGTGGCGGGCGGCGGGCAGCCGGGCAGGTGGCGGGCAATGTGATACCCGGTGACGGCCAGTTGCACCTGTACAGCCCCACGCCACACCCGGAACACGTGAGTTAGGGAAAGTGATGAATTAACAATTATTAAGAATGAAAATCTATTATAGTATTACAACTACTAACAACTGAACCTTACAACCTAACCTTACGACTACAACTTAACCTTACAACAACAACAACCTAAACTTACAACTATAACAACTTAACCTTACAACAACCTAACCTTACAACTACAACAACCTAACATTACAACTACAACAACCTAACTTACAACTACAACAACCTAACATTACAACTACAACAACCTAGCACAACTACAACTAGACAACACAACCTAACATTACAACTACAACAACCTAACATTACAACTACAACAACCTAACATTACAACTACAACAACCTAACATTACAACTACAACAACCTAACTTACAACTACAACAACCTAACATTACAACTACAACAACCTAGCCTTACAACTACAACAACCTAACATTACAACTACAACAACCTAACATTACAACTACAACAACCTAACATTACAACTACAACAACCTAACATTACAACTACAACAACCTAACATTACAACTACAACAACCTAACATTACAGCTACAACAACCCTAAGCTTTAAACAACTACAACAACCTAACATTACAACTACAACAACCTAGCCTTACAACTACAACAACCTAACATTACAACTACAACAACCTAACATTACAACTACAACAACCTAACATTACAACTACAACAACCTAACATTACAACTACAACAACCTAACATTACAACTACAACAACCTAGCCTTACAACTACAACAACCTAACATTACAACTACAACAACCTAACATTACAACTACAACAACCTAACATTACAACTACAACAACCTAACATTACAACTACAACAACCTAGCCTTACAACTACAACAACCTAACATTACAACTACAACAACCTAGCCTTACAACTACAACAACCTAGCCTTACAACTACAACAACCTAACATTACAACTACAACAACCTAACATTACAACTACAACAACCTAACATTACAACTACAACAACCTAACATTACAACTACAACAACCTAGCCTTACAACTACAACAACCTAACATTACAACTACAACAACCTAGCCTTACAACTACAACAACCTAACATTACAACTACAACAACCTAACATTACAACTACAACAACCTAACATTACAACTACAACAACGTAGCCTTACAACTACAACAACCTAGCCTTACAACTACAACAACCTAATCTTACAACTAACTTACAACCTAACCTTACAACTACAACAACCTAACATTACAACTACAACAACCTAACATTACAACTACAACAACCTAACAACTACAACAACCTAACATTACAACTACAACAACCTAACATTACAACTACAACAACCTAACATTACAACTACAACAACCTAACATTACAACTACAACAACCTAACCTTACAACTACAACAACCTAGCCTTACAACTACAACAACCTAACATTACAACTACAACAACCTAACATTACAACTACAACAACCTAACCTTACAACTACAACAACCTAATATTACAACTACAACAACCTAACCTTACAACTACAACAAACTAACCTTACAACTACAACAACCTAACCTTACAACTACAACAACCTAACCTTACAACTACAACAACCTAACCTTACAACTACAACAACCTAACTTACAACTACAATAACCTAACATTACAACTACAATAACCTAACATTACAACTACAACAACCTAGCCTTACAACTACAACAACCTAGCCTTACAACTACAACAACCTAACATTACAACTACAACAACCTAACATTACAACTACAACAACCTAACATTACAACTACAACAACCTAACATTACAACTACAACAACCTAACATTATATTGATTTGCGATACGTAAAATTCTTTGTCAGTTGAGTCAATAATTTCATTAAACCACAAAAAACACTGAGTTCCGTTAATAGAACATTGAGACAAACACGTAACTCTGATGACTATAGGGAATCACTGTCGCGAGATAATCAGTCCCGGAGGAGAAAAGCCAGACAGAGTGTACAAATAAACTGTCTCTCATATACTTTTTCTACAAGTGTTGGTTTCCATCCCTCATTCATAACCCTAAAACAGAACCTTAGGGATAGAGGAAATAACTGTCGCGAGATGATCAGTCCCGGAGGAGAAAAGCCAGACAGAGTATAATATAAACCAAGACTAAGGGAATCTCTCTCGGCCTTGCTATAAACTATCTCAGGTATACTTTCTCTACAAGTGACTGTTTCCTTCCCCCTCATTCATAACCCTAAAACAGAACCTTAGCGACGCCGCCCCATCGTCCCTCCCTCACCCGTGTCTCCCGTGGCCTTCGCGTGAACTTTCTATACGCGCCACCGACAGGAGAAAGTTTGTGTATCCTCCTTATATACCTGCATGACGAGGTGGCTGCCAAGGGCATGGAGGTGGTTCACTACCCTCTGCGAGAACGTCATTGTATCCCGGTAGTGGGAGAGGATGAAGGGCACGGCGGAGGGGGGCTGAAGGCTGTGGTGTACTGAGGTTCCCCGCCCGCGAAAGTGAACGCCCAGTACCCTACCGCCGGGACACCTGTGGGACGAGTGACAAGACAACACCTGTAGTTTAACCCCTTCATGCCCAGATCTTTCCTTTGCTACATAAAATCGTCTGTTGTTAGCCATAAATTTACGAAAAGTAACTTTATATACCAAATTAGCTAGTGGACAAGGATACTAAACAGGTCATATCTATAAAATATTACTTATATTCACTAAAAATCGTCTAATGGTATCCAAATTACAATGGAAATTACGTTTTGGGCTTCAAGGGGTTAAGCATTAATCCCTGAAGAAAAGATAACAACAATTAAAAACCACCTGTAGTTTAACCATCAATACATGAAGAAAGATAACAACAACAAAACCACTTGAGGAAGAGTAAATAACACGTGAGGGAAAAGTAGCGACATCAACGATTCAACGGAAGGAGTAACGCAACACCTGACAAAGTAACACAAAGTAACAGTGACTATCTGAGAAACACCTAAAACACCTGAAAGATAAGTAGCGTCACCTATGAAGCAGTAACACAAGTCTTATAAACAGTAACAACACCTTGTAAACTACTAGAAGGATGGCTTGTCAGGCGGTGTTTATGACGTAATGACAAGACTGATAATTTGATCAACTATGTAAGTAGAGGTAACGATGATAGTACTCTCTCTCTCTCTCTCTCTCTCTCTCTCTCTCTCTCTTCTCTCTCTCTCTCTCCTCCTCTCTCTCTCTCTTCACACACACAAACACACACACAACCTCTCTCTCTCTCTCCCCCTCCACCTACACAACCTCTCCTCTTCTCCTCTCTCTCCCCTCCTCCTCTCTCTCTCTCCTCCTCTCTCTCTCTCTCTCCTCCTCTCTCTCTCTCTCTCTCTCTCTTGCTCTCTCTCTCTCCCCTCTCTCTCGCTCTCTCTCTCTCATAAGAACATAAGAAAATAAGAAAGCTAGAAGAGGCCGCGAGACCTACACGAGGTAGTTCCTGTTACGTAATCTCTCTCTCTCTCTCTCTCTCTCTCTCTCTCTCTCTCTTCTCCTCTCTTCTCTTCTCTCTCTTCTCCACTCTCTCTCGTCTCTCTCACTCTCATATCCCACATTACCCAAATCATGCCCAGCCGACTTCACTCGTTGTATCAGTCAACGATGGCGACGTCGAACTGCTGCTGACGAAGGTGGCGACGCAGGGGCACGTCTTGGAGGAGGGTACGGCAGTAGGTGGAGACGGTGAGGAAGGCGTCGACGGGAAGGGCTGTCCAGGAGGTGCCGCTGCCCTTCCACATCACGCTGCGGGCATGACCCAAGCTGCATACGGGGGGGGGGGGGGGGGATAGAGAGGAAAAAAAAGAAGAGAAGAAAGAAAGAAAGAAGAAAGAAGAGAGAGAGAGAGAGAGAGAGAGAGAGAGAGAAGAGAGGAGAGAGAGAAAGAGAGAGAGAGAGAGAGAGAGAGAGAGAGAGAGAAGAGAGAGAGAGAGAGAGATATTACGTCATGTTGACTCTATAGTGAAAATACGATAATTATGACCATTCGTCACCTTTTTAATTATGACATTCAACAAAAGAAGACCCATTTAGTTTTCCTTTCATTGTTCCCTCGTGTGTGTGTGTTGTGTGTGTGTGTGTGTGTGTGTGTGTGTGTGTGTGTGTGTGTGTGTGTGTGTGTGTGTGTGTGTGTTTACCTGCCCCGTTCCTCCACCGTCACGTGAGGCACCGAGCCGTCCGTGTTATTGATGGCGAGAACGAACTCAGTGATGCCAGGCAGGCGCGAGGCGGGGTACTGGTGGGTGTCCTTCCATCTTATCACCGTCACCTGCAGAGAGAGAGAGAGAGAGAGAGAGAGAGAGAGAGAGAGAGAGAGAGAGAGAGAGAGAGGAGAGAGAGAGAGAGAGAGAGAGAGAGAGAGAGAGAGAGAGAGAGAGAAAGGTACAAGGAAAATGTGAGTAAACCGCATATGTTCCTCCCCCTTCCGTCATCTGGTCATAATAATCACACTACACAAGACATTTTCTTCCATTATGATATCCTCTTTACGGTCTACTCAACATCGGACACTACTATAACCGTGGTTACTGTGTACACATAATACCTCATTTAAGTCCCATCCCCACCTTCCCTGCACAGACAGACAGGCTACTCCATTACCTCACTACAGGAACTACCACGTGTAGGTCTCACAGACTCATGTAGCTTCCTTATTTTCTTATGTTCTTTTGTTATCTCCCCCCATGGCAGGCAGGTGTGTGTGTTCCCAGCCCGGGGGATGAATCATGACTTACCTGGTGTCCGCGAGCCACGAGGGAGCGAGCCAGGGTGCGCAGGGTGAGGACGTGGGAAGCAGCGTACATGGGATGCAACACCAGTATTCTCTTGCCGCCGCCCTCCTCCCCCTCACCGCCGGTCGTGGCATTGGGGGGCTGTTGGGTATCCGCGTCCGTCATCCCGCACGCCCCCAGACTCACAAGGATAAGCAGCAGCCACATGCCAGCAGCCCTTGCAGCCTGTAACACAAACGCAAAGACATGAACGAGTGATTTAGTTTACCGTATGATTATTTTTGTTGTTTTTACATCATAAAAGCCGTGTCACACGGGGGATATTTTCCGGTATCTTTTGGTATTTTGCTACCATTTGATAACCGTAGTGGTGGCAAAAAGTGCGCGTGTTGTCACACGGCGTTTCGGCTATACGAGCATCTTCTACTCAAAGACATTACACGGCCTTGCTTCTATTGATATCTTCCAGGACCCGTGACCAAAAATAACACTATGGATCGTGCAAGAAGACTTCGTCTGGCTGCTATTGGCCTCAATTTGTGTGTTTTGGCACATTATATGCCAAAAAAAACGTCAGTGAACTCGTTCTTGGCTTGCAAGAAGAAAGAACGAGAGAATAATACTACAGAGTGGTTAGGGAATTGTGCCTGGAAGATCCGGAGACACTACGCAGTTTCCTACGGCTGAGCAGAGACCTTCTTGTGACCTCTTCTGCTTAGGATCGCTTAGGACCAGTACCAGGAACTGATGAGGCTTGTAACACCTCGAGTACGAGATTTATACAAGTGGATGGGACAATTTTGTTCGGGAATCATCTTGATACTCCTCTTCTGAAGTAATTATAGTGGTAGGAAGGTGGAAAATAGAAACCGGAAGAGAGTAGAAACAGTTCCGCCTCAAACTAAGCTTCCTTGGTGCGTCATTCACTCCATCGTGCAGTCTTACACCCACTTAAAGCCGTGCCTTTCTATCAAAACAGTGGATTAATGCGTAAATGCTGTTTTAATATTTGTATTGTTGTGCTCCATCCCGTTATCAGCAGAACAACTTTGTCCTTATAACATAGAAGAAAAAATATCACAACAGCTAAAAAAAAAAGTACCTAAAAAAACTTATCTCCTAGTGATTTTTTATTTTTTTATTAGGTAAGCAAGAAGAAATTTCATGGAAGACAAGACTGTAAACGGAAATTCTCGGCGGGTGTGTTGAAGGGAAAGCACTGTGTGGCGTGACCGTGAGGCAGAGGTAAGGTGAAGGGCGGAGGGGCGCGAATTGGCGAGGGGCACATGAAGGGCGAAGGGACGAGGGGCACATGAAGGTGACATTGGGCACATTTGTGTCTGTATGCACTATTAGACAACTATGTCATTTCTTTAATATGTATTTAAGTTTTAAAGGTTACATGGAACTGGAGTAATATTGCACAGAGTATACTGAGCAAAAAAGGTATTATTTTACACTCGGACCAGAATTCCCTACACAATTTGGAGTATGGTTTCTGTTTACCTAATTGGATTCCACGGTAAATTTCTAGTATTTGCCCATACTCTACCCCTTCCCCCAAACAAACTTGGGGACCTGTGGGAATGCGGGGGTTTTGGGTGGGGAGCAAATAATGCGTTTGAAACACATTTTTGGATTTATGTATTTGGATTTAGGTTCATGGATGGGGATGAAAGGTAGATATAGGTAGTGTTAGGTGACAGGAACTACCACGTGTAGGCTTCGCGGCCTCTTGTAGCTTCCTTATTTTCTTATGTTCTTATGTAAGGGAGCCACATGAAGGGGTAATGACCGCTAGCTGAGAAAGCGGTATGTAGCCGACACGTACGTACTACATCCACCGGAGGAGGTTTAATGTAATGAGAAACGCACCTAACAGACTGCCAGCATAAGAGGATCTAGGGAAAGGGCTCACGTTAAGTGCCTTCGTCAACACAAGCCTCCTTCCCCTCCCTCTTGTCGGCACACCGCTCCAACTAACGGTTTCTCGCCCCCCTCTCCCTCCTCACTCATACTCCTCCCAACCGAGGGCACCGCACACCACCGCTGCACTCCACGGGAACTCAATACTTCGTTAAGTCAAAAGCTCTCTCTATCAAGACTCTCAAGACCGCTGCATGCTTTCCACGTCTCCTTCCTCCTTTTATTTCTGGACACCTGACACTCGCATCACACAAACGCCCAGTCACATCGTTCACAAAGCAAAGAATCGCAAGATCTTTAACTGACGCTCGATAACGCAAGCACAGGCGACACCTTTAGTGAACTAATTCCATAATCAAGCGTAGTTGTTGCCATATAGTACCGTTGTGCAGTCAAGATATAAGAGAGAGAGAGAGAGAGAGAGAGAGAGAGAGAGAGAGAGAGAGAGAGAGAGAGAGAGAGAGAGAGAGAGAGAGAGAGAGAGAGAGAGAGAGAGAGAGAGAGAGAGAGACTACAATTTGATGTCAAGTAATCACATTATTGTTATTCCCGGGCCTAAGCACTTACAAGACATTTCAGAAACTTTACTTATGACATCGATATCACTACTACCGTAAAATAGTCAACTCCCTGTAAAAAAAAAAACAATAATAAAAAGGAAGATATAAACGTGACGACCCGGAAGTACTCGTAGAAGGAGTCAGGAGGAGGGTTCGTCGCTCCTCCGTCCTTCAGGAGTGGTCGGCGACGAGACTTAATTCCTCGATAAAGTTAGAAATATTTAGAACATAAGAAAATAAGGAAGCTACAAGAGGCCGTGAGACCTACACAAGGTATTTCCTGTATTTCCCTTCATATCTGATCTTCCTTTGCCTTCTCCTCAAGATTTTTTTTTTTACATTGTCCAACTTTCAGCATTGTTCTTACTTCCGCTGTGATTTCCTAGTATTGTTGACTTTGCCGCTCTTTCATTTTCTAAGTTATTCTCACACACGAAAGGATTAGTAGTAAGTCCACATAATCATAAGTAATAACAGACTATAACACCGCGTAATGCATGATTTGATTATGTGTTATTCAGGTTCAGACCACATAATGGTCGTGAGTCGCGTTGAGTAGTTTCACAGGCCATCGTGACTCGTTGTGAAAGCAGTCAGCGGAAAAAATGTAAAATGCTGGACGGCGTGTTGGCCACGGAGCCAGCGTGACTGATTCTGCTGCCGGGGAGGAAGTAAAGTGATAAGATGTATTAATCTACGGAAATGATTCACGTTATGACCAGGATGTTCACTAAGAATAATGTATAGAGGTATGTTATCCTCGGAATTATAGGAACTTCCACGTGTAGGTCGTATACGGTCTCTTGTAGCTTCCTTATTTTCTTATGTTCTAACACCATCACCACCACCAACACTAGTAACACCAACACGTCTCACGGACTCCTGTAGCTTCCTTATTTTCTTATATTCTAATGTGTTCACCGCGGCCCGAGATGAAATATATATAGCAGGAGCGGTTCCTGCCCTGATGACTGATGAAGACAATGATGAATGATAATACATATGAAAAACCACGTATATCATTTACCTATGCGAACATTCTTACCTTTACATGAAAAAGTCTCATTGTCGTGAAGGAGTGTTGGTCTGACTTAGAGGTGGCCTCGCACACCTGCCGCCTCACCGTCACGCGTATGGCTGGCGACTAACAACACCCACCACTGAGTCCCACACACACACACAAGCGCCACCATCTATGCTCTCCTGTGCTCCTCCCGCTGCCCCACATCGCTAGAATGTTAGCGGCCAGGTGAAAATAATGTTCGCGACGCGTGCGAATGGATCACACAGAGAACCGCCGATACATAGGAACAAAGTCCCCCCCCTTAGCCTTGCATAGGAAGTAGCATCACTGCGCGTTAAAACCCCAAGAACGACATAGCGGTAAATAACGTCTCTACCTCGTTGTGTGATGCTCTTCGTCGTTTAGAGAGCGTCCCATAACATCACTCCCTCCCTCCTTCACTTTGCTCCGCCCCTTTCCCGGCCATTCATACGCCTCATACGCCGGTGTGGTGTGGCGAGAATGAGGGAACAGGTGAATGTTAGCCTATAGAGGTATGCGTATGCAGTGGCGTGCCCAAAAAATTGAAAAGGGGGGGGGGGGCCAATATATATATTATATATATATATATATATATAATATATATATATATATATATATATATATATATATATATATATATATATATATATATATATATATATATTAAAACTGCCTAAGCACTGCTCCAAGCTGATCTGAATGACATTACAGCAGCATAGTACACTGACTGTACAGTACTTCATATCTGCCAAGGTTCCAGTGTGCGGTCTTTGCACTGGAACCTTGGCAGATATGAAGTACAGTAAAATTTTAGTGCACTATATGCTGCTGCATTGTCATTCTGATAAGCTTGGAGCAGTGCTTATACAGTTTTACCATTATATATTTTATATATTTTTTTTTAAATATATATATTTTGTTAAATATATATATTATTTAAATATATATATTTATTTAAATATATATATTATTTAAATATATATATTTATTTATAATTATTTATTATTGGAAAAGGGGGGGCCATGACCGCATGCTGCCCCCCCCCCCCCCCCCCCCCCCCCCCCCCCCCCCCCCCCCCCCCCCCCCCCCCCCCCCCCCCCCGGTACGCCACTGTGCGTATGCTACTCCAACTCCCATCTAGTCCTGCCAGTCACTCGCTACGTTCATTCAGTCCAGCAGTCAACCAGCAGCAGTGTCAGCAGTTCCTCTCTGAACGGCTGGAGGACGAGGATTAATCGTTGATGTCTTGTTGTGTCGTTCCTTATTATTTTTTATTTTCGAGAACGAGTAGTGATAGAAAGCTTAAATGAGAGAGAGAGAGAGAGAGAGAGAGAGAGAGAGAGAGAGAGAGAGAGAGAGAGAGAGAGAGAGAGAGAGAGAGAGAGAGAGAGAGAGAGAGAGAGAGAGAGAGACGAAATACGTAGTATGTGTGTGGATGTAGGCGTTGTTCTGTGATAAACTTTCTCCTGGCCAACTGCGTGACGTGTACACTTTTTTATCACCTTTACTGACACCAATTCGCTGTCAGCCTACCTGTACCCCTTGTCATGTCGTGCCTACGTACCCATGTGTCCGGGAGCAATTTTTTTATTTTTTTATTATGTTTTGAGCCTATAGCGCCTGTAGGCTTATAGAGGTCTTGATGTTGGTTGATCTCGCCCGTTGGTGGCGCAGGCTGGATTTGTATAGTGACACCTGTGGTCTTAGGTGAAGATCCCGTTAAATTTACGCATATTTACGTTTTGTGACGCATTTTTGCTCACGTCCACTCCCCCCCCTCCCTTTTCGTGGTCTAACAGCCAATCACACTGCAGAAGGAAGTGAAGTAGGGATGAGGAAGTGAACAAGGAAGGGATAGGCGATGAAAAGCAAAGATGAGTTAATGAAGGGAAGGCAAGGAGGATGTCAGGTATGATTATATGTGGTGGTAACGGAGTCATTAATAAATATGAGGTAGGCAGGAGCTTATGGAAGGGGGTGGTAGCTAGTTAAGATAGATGGGCAAAGAAAATATTTCAGGTAAACATAACAAGCTCCACCTGGAAGAAAAACTAGAGATGGAAAAGGAGAGAAACTGTAAAAGAGGATTGGAACGAGATGGAGATAAGAGATATCAAAAAGATCATTGAGAAGAATGGGTTAGCTAAATGGCAGGAGGGAATGGCTAGGAAATCAACGTTGCGGTGGTACTACAGGAAGAAATAAAAACCAGAGAGGGTGACATAACTGACATTTAGGAGACTGGGGGAATTTATAAAGCAAGAACAGGCACATTGGAAGTCAATATGGAAGGAACAGGGAACTGGAGAACCATGAGTGATGGGTAGATGAACCAGGAAGCTGGAGGGTAGGAGAGAAAGAAAACGGTGTAGAGCTTGTAATCAGTGGCGTACCCAGAAAATTTAAAAGGGGGGGGCCAAAATATGAATACAGTAAAAGCCTTATAACTCGGTACTGTATAACTCGGCATGGTAAAGACAAAGGTGTTTTTTTTTTTTTTTTTTTTTACACCTATACCTATAGCGCGTGTAGGCAGTGAGCTATAGCGCGTGTAGGCAGTGAGCTCCAGGGGTGGAATGGTAGGCCCTGGAGGCTCACTCGAGGGCTGTGATGGTTGTCCCTCGCCCGTGGTGGCGCAGGCAGGATTGTTATAGTGTAGTGACGCCTGTGATTAGAGGCTCATGCCGCCCCCCTGTGTCCTCCCATGCACTCGCAGTCGAAAGGTAGAGTTAATGGACAGGGCATGTGGGTGTTCTTAGGCCACTCGACGGTGCAGAAAGATTTCAAGTGGATTTATGGGTCTCACTCGGGATCGAACCACTCTGCTACCACCTCACCTAAACTGCATCTCATGGTTTTCACTCGGCATATCATGCCCTCACAACCTCTTCTGTGAACATGTAAACAGAAAGTCGGCAAAAAATAATGTATCTCGGCATATTGATGTTATAACTGCATCTCTTCACTTACACTCGGCATATCGTCTGTCGCATAAAGTCGTATTTTTGTCCTTTTGATCTTTTCCTGCAGGCTCAGGCTCTTCAATTTCATTCCCTTCCTTCTGGAGACACCCTTGCGTGATGGAGCTGACATCTTGAAATACAGTACTGTATGATGTAATCCCAAAACATCGTCTTGGATACGAATTCCGTTTTTTGTCGAAATTGAAAAAGGATTGGTTTCTGCTTCAAAAACACAAGCTTGGTAGGAGCCGAAATAATAATCAATGCAAAACATTGCAAACAATATCACAAAGTAGTATAACACACATTTCAGCAAGTGTTATTGGATTGGGATTCGTAATCCAAGACGGTGCTTGGACGACAAAAACACGGCTCAGCCTACACGCTGGTACCCGACCTTTGCTTTAATTTGCCACCTATTTTACGTGTTTTGGGATTACATCATACAGTACTGTATATCAAGATGTCAGCTCCATCACGCAAGGGTGTCTCCAGCAGGAAGGGAATGAAATTGAAGAGCCTGAGCTGCAGGAAAAGGTGAAAGTGCTGGCAAGGATGGATGCAGGTGCGTCCATGCGTGCTATTTGTGCTGAGTTTGATATCAAATATGTACTGTATTTTTTTTTTTTTTTTTTTTTCTTCCATATCAGAGGAGGACATTGGATAACTCGGCACATTGAATAACTCGGCAAGGGCCAGAGCCCCTATCGTGCCGAGTTATAAGGCTTTTACTGTATATATATATATATATATATATATATATATATATATATATATATATATATATATATATATATATATACATATTATACATAACAGACCACACACACATATATATATATATATATATATATATATATATATATATATATATATATATATATATATAACATGGAGGTCCCGAAAATGTAAAAAGTTTTTTCGCAAAATATTAAATGGCGAAGAGTTTAAATTCATGCATATTTCTTGAAAGTCTCATAATGGCATTTCTTTAGTGTGTTTTACGATTTTTTATTTGATAATATTATAGAACAAACATTTCCGAAGATAACAGTATATATTTTATACTGATAAACATATATTAGGTAGGAAATTACCCGATTTCATGATTTTTTATATTTAGTTAACGCTAATTTATGCATGCTGCTAATTCATTTATCACTAAACGAAATATATCAATGGAAAGCTCATTAAATTCTGCTTTTATTGATATTCTCCATGTAAAAAGTTTTCTCGCAAAATATTAAATGGTGAAGAGTTTAAGTTAATGCATATTTCTTGAAAGTCTCATAATGGCATTTCTTTTGTGTGTTTTACGGTTCTTTATTTGATAATATTATAGAACAAACATTTCCGACGGCTGGAAATGTATTTCCGAAGATAACAGTATATCTTTTATACTGATAAACATTATATTAGGTAGGTAAACCTGTACGGGGAGCGGAGCGGTGAGATCTAGATGGTGTGACATCACGGGCGATTCATCAGGCCTTCTCTCACGGTGGCCTCGCTTAAACTCCTTGTGGTTTGTGTTTAATATGATCTGTATCTTTTGAGTACCATCATAGGCTTTTTAATTCGAATTAAAAAGGATTTATGGGCATTGAAAGAAGTGTCAGTGTCAAAATGCACCAAAATATGTTCATTTTCCAAAAAATTCCCGAAACCCCCCCAGCTGGTTGCCTCCCCCCCCCCCCCACACCTGCAAACTTTAGAGGGGGCCCCTCCAGAAAGTAGGCCCCCCGGGCCCCAAAATGTCTAGCTACGCCCCTGGTAACAGGCCTAGGCAGAGAGGAGTGAGACAGGTTACAGGAGGCTAGAGCAGGAAGACGGGGTAGACGGGGTAGTAAGCGTAAAAGGTCACAAGAAGAAGAGCGCCATGTGTACTGCCTGTATGGGTCAGAAGTGATTCAGTACAGGGAAGGAGACATCATGCACTTGGAAAAGGCTCAGAACATAGTAGGCAGATGGGGACTAGGAGCTTGTAGGAGCACTGCCGTAGAGGCCATAAGGGGAGACATGGGCTGGAGCACCTTCAGGGAAAGGATAATTAAAGGAAAACTGGTGTTCCACAAGAAAATTGAAAGACTTTTAGTGAAGATAGATGGGCAAAGAAAATATCCCAGGAAAATAGATCAAGTTCCATCTGGAAGAAGGAACTAGAGAGATGGAAAAGGAGAGAAACTGTGGGAGAGGAATGGAACAGGATGGAGATAAGAGATATCAAAAAGAAAATTGAGAAAAATGGGCTAGTTAAATGGCAGGAAGGAATGGCCAGGAAATCAACATTCCAGTGGTACAGGTGGAAACAGAAACCAGAGGGGGTGACCTGGCATGTAGGAGACTGGGGGAGTAAGTTACTCTATAAAGCAAGAACAGGCACCTTGGAAGTCAACGGAAGGAACAGGGAACTCGAGAACCAGAATTGTAGCTGCAGGGTAGGCGAAAAAGAAACCGTAGAACATGCCATTGTGGAATGTAACAAGTACGGGGCCCTGTGTACGGTGTTAGGGCTGTATGGGGACAGAAAGGAAACTGAAAGTATTGTAAACCTTACCAAAGTGTTCCTAACGCAGTGTTGGGAGATAAGAACACAAAATAGAAACAATGAAATAGGATGATATTCAAAGGACTGAAAACTGATCAAAATGTCTTTCCCAGGTGAAATAAACAGGGGAAGAGTTAACAAGTTTTGTTAACGAAGGAGACGAAGTGGAAGAGGACCTATGAAGCGATACTAAGCGACTAAGATCACAAGAAGAAGAAGAAGATTCCGCTTGCTTTAAACTTCATAATTATATATTTGTGTTTTTCATACATGAATAGGTCAAAGCTTCATAAATAAATACTATTTAGACGTGTTTTTAGAATTATTACTCATAATTTCCATCTCGACTTTCTTTAAATCCAGTCAGTTAAAAGAAAAAACAGAACCGCCAGCTGCTGTTTATCAGCTGAGTGGCCTGAGTCTGACTGACCAAAACAAAGCAGCGCGTCCAGCATCCACCCCTCACCACGGCAACACGCTGCCCTCCGCCTCACAGCCTCATCTGTGCCTTCCTGAAGAAGACAGGGCAGCTGCCGCGACCGTGATAGCATCACAGGACATCACCAGGGCTCATGGGATCCATCCTGGAATCCTCGCAGCCCTAAACAACACCAAGAAGGAGAAGAAACAAGCAGCCGTCAGTGAATTCATAATGAATCCTCTTACCACCGAATTTAAGAAGCTGGGCTTCAAAACAGTTGTTATTGAGCAAAAAGTTGACTACATTCACCTGCGGGTGAATGTAATGGACGAGGAGGATGCGGAAAGATGGAGGAATGCTTACTGTAAGCAAAACAAAGTGACGTTGAAGTTTGAGAAATCTCACACCAGGAGAGAGTTGCTTGTAAAGACTTACATCTGCCTTCATGGAGCCCAACGTCGCTTAGGGAGAAAAAAAAAGGAATTCACTGGGTAAGCAGCCTCTATGTTAATCCCATGCCTTCTTTTATTGTTATTGTTACAGCAGAGAGGCCGCTAAACCTAACCTAAACAAAAGGGATGTATGGTTCGCGCCAAGCTGCTTCGTCCTTGGCTAAATGGCTGACTTGGTGCCGATTCTAGATATTTTGTGCCCAATATTCACCAATCAATTATGCATTTGCTATAATTCCAATATTTTGAATCAAAAGAAATATTGGTATTATTTCTGTAGTGGTACTGGGCTTTCAAAAGTGGTAAATCCAGTTAGAAGCCGAATTCACTTTGGTGGAAGAAACTATTTTTTTCTGGTGAGTTTTTGTGTTTTGAATTAATCTGCTAACAGTTTCTGTCGCAAATCACTTTTCTTTTTTTGCGACGAAAAATGATTGAAAAACAAATTAAACCTAACCTAACCTTTATCTAACACAAAAAAAAGTGATTTGCGACAAAAACGGTTAGCAAAAAAAATTCAAAATACATAAAAACTCACCAGAAAAAAATTCTTTCGTCTGCCAAAGTGAATTCGGTGTCAAACTGGAATAACACCGAAAGTCCTAGTGTAGTGCTATAAATACCTAAAATTTCTATAATACAACCGTGCAAAGCGATTAAGATTCGTTGTCACAACCCTGCCATGTCTCGTTTACTACCATGTGAAGGACTAAGTTTTTGTCATATTAGTCTTCTACTAATCTTCAAACCTCTTACCAAATTGTTACTTTGGTCAAAATCACAGACAAAACGTATCTTATATGAATAAATATAACACTGCCGCCGCCATTCACGGCAGCGATTCAATCTTTACCTTGTTTTCCGACAAAAACCAGTGCCAGATTAATTCAAAACGCATCAAAACTTATCCGAAAAAATAGTTTCGTGTTCGAAATAGGCAGGGGCGGACTGGGACTTAATTTCGGCCCAGGACTTTTGGTGTTGACCAGTCCACTTGTAAGAAAGGCGGTGGGGGGCCAACGCAGTTAGATTATTTTGAAAATAAAAAATTTCCTTCTAACTTTCCTGAAATCATGGATGTAGAAATGTAAGTATTAACGCCACCAGACGTCTGTCAATCAAAAAGAAACTTTGTCCTGGTGACTTTAGTATTATCTACAGTAGACAAGTCACAATTTTATTAAGTTATACGAAATAAGAGCCTGAAAGTTTATATCTAATATACACTTTAATATCTATATCCTTCAAATTTTGCTAATGCTAAGTTATTTCGCTCTGCTTCGGTTGTCCACACACTTGCCCACCTTGACTAGGCCACAAATACTTATGAGCCTCCTAATGTTATTAAATGATCACAATAACTACGACATGGTGATAACAATCGCCAAGGCACTAAATATATTGCGGAAGCAGTATAGCGCTAAAGAAAATGCACTAAAGATACTGCTCTATTTGTAGTGGATAATGCTGACGATAATAATAATAATAATATCAATACATATCTAAAAAAAATCCGCTTTTCCTCTCTCTCTCTCTCTCTCTCTCTCTCTCTCTCTCTCTCTCTCTCTCTCTCTCTCCCCGTCGATAGGGAGAAAGCGTGGGAAAGATCTATTTTTCCTACGCTAAAATAACACATGCTCCAGGCGCAGCACGGCCCCGACTGGTTGGCGCCAGGCTTGGACCCTTAGGCGACCAGTCCCAGCACGGAGCCGACTTTTTCCGTTAAATATTTGAGGCGCAGACCCGCCCCGACTGTATAGACTATAGAGCATGCACCACACAGTCGGGACCCCCGACTGTGTGGTGCAGTTCACGAGTTCACGTGGCGCCTGTTCACGAGTCCCACAACCCGACAGCGACGGTCTGGGCCTGATGCCGACTCACATGACGACCGGCGCCGACACAGCATGACTCAGCAAGTCGTGACTGGTCGCCGTTGAGAATCATGAAGATGTGAACGGGGCTGTCCTTATGAATGCCCATGATGCATTTTAAATAAGGTATTGTCCCAGTGTGTGCATAGACATGCGTAGCATATACTCGGTTAACGTATATAAAATACAAGAAGTCTGAAAACAACAACTTAGACGACTCTTGAGAATCTTGAAAGTTGACTCGTGCCGAGTGTAAGCGTACCATACTTGTGAGTTGTTGATCTCTCGTCAGTCGTCACCTCTTTCTCTCTCAGCTGAGTGACTCTCTCTCTCTCTCTCTCTCTCTCTCTCTCTCTCTCTCTCTCTCTCTCTCTCTCTCTCTCTCTCTCTCTCTCTCATTTTTTTTAGTTTAACCTTATTCTTCAGATATTTCATTTTCACTCCTTAATTTATTTATTCATTTTCCTTTTTAATATTTAAAAAAAAATTATTTCCTATTTTTCCCCCTCAGACCGGCCCACACGACCTAGCGGCCCAACGGAAAATGTCCCGTTTGTCCCTATGGCCAGTCCGCCCCTGGAAATAGGTGAATGCCCACTACCAAAATGTTACCCCTGCAGTACTTAAGCTGAGTTACACTTTATTACGACATGCCTAGGAAGACTTGGAAACTAAAGATCAGCCAGAAACACAAAGCGTCAGATGCTACGAAACTACCGTGATTATTCATCCCTGTACAATTATAGAATAATTGTTGTGAATTATGTTCGACTTGTTTACATTCTGTGATGCTTTAAATAAGCACAAGTATCAAAGTAAAGGCAGGGTTGCAAGCAAATATCTAGAGCAAAACATCTGAAATCGGTGCCAAACCAGCTGTAGCTGGGAATGAAATAAAGATAGTCCCTTATTTTTTAGTTACTAATGAAATATAAATGAACATCTATATATACAGACAGGCACTGTACAAATCAAATGTTAAAGTGTCTGTGATATTCTTTTTCCAGATGTAAGTTTGAAATAGAACTGTGCATAAAACAAGTCAAGAACGCAAATAAAAGAGACAAATATAGGGCAAAATATCCCTGCATCATTGTCATAAAAGGCACCCACAACCACCCACTGGAGTCGGCCATTGGACTGGGGCAGCCAAGAGTGCTGCCAGAAACAAGAGAGTTTATTAAATACTTTGAAATGGGTACGTATGACAGGGCTACTTATCCTAAAATATCTAAGCCTCGCCACTTCCAGGCGCCGACCACTTGGCCTCCCCGCCTCCCCAAATATTTGCAAATACTGTATCCATCATCTCATTCACTCAAATGTGCATAAGTTAGCAAAAAATGTATAAGGTTACCATAGTTGATACAAACCTTAACTTTGAGAATAAGCATAGCAAAGTATCAGCTAATTAGAGTTATAAGTATAAAGATAGTAATATTTGTTATAATCAAACAAAAGTAATAAGATAAGCAATGAGGTGGGAGGGTTAGCTTTGAAGAAAAAGAGGAATGGGTAGATGCAGCAAGGTGTATGTCAGCAAAGAAACAGTTGTGTGACCTGCAGTGGTGATGGGTTGTCCTGCATTAGATAGCAATGCCACGCTTTCTCTGAGAATGGTTCTATTCTATAATGCATTGGCTTTCACTACTTGGTGCAGAAACAAACCAGGGAATGCACAGATTGATCATCCATTGTATGTGTTAAAACTCACCATATATTGACCTAAATAGACAAGTTGTTACATGGTGACAGTACGTGATTATAAGATGGTATGTTATGATTCAATAAGGTATGCACTGTTAGTGACTGACACTACCTCATATTTTCAGGCATGACAACGGCCCAGGCACACAGGCATCATGTAATGAAAATGGATTTATGTGATGATCTGCATGGTCAGGCAAATAATGCCGTAAATCCATCTCCAAAGAACATTGAGCACATGAGGAAGGTATGGCTGAGTAATGAGGAAGGTAGATTGAACCGTCCGTCAATGTATGATGCCATGAAGAAATATTCAACGGATAACCCGGAAGTTACTCTAGAAATAGAGTGTGATAGTCATCGCTATTGCGTTGCTCTAGTAACACCCTTCATGAGGAGAGCACACAAGCAGCTGAAGGAAGCTGGAGAAGTGGTGTTTGTGGACACAACAAGCAGTGTCAAGGGACTTAACACTGCAGTCATACCGTTCCTGTGTGCGGGACCAGCTGGGGCAGTGCCATTGGCTGTGTTATTCACATCATCTCAAGATGAAGTGACATTGACTAAAGGTTAGTAATGAATTGCAATGTTAATTTTTTTCTATTGTTTGTACTGAATGAACAGTTGGTAATTACTGCACTGTAGTGTAGTGTAGTCAGACCTGGGCAGTATTTAAATACATTTGTGTATTTAGAAATGTATTTATAAATACATTGGTTGTCATGTATTTAAATACAGTATTTAAATACTTTTATGAGTATTTAAATACATTGTATTTAAATACATATATGTAATATAAAAATTTTAATACTTTTTTCACAGTTAATTTGGCCATAAACCCGCCCAACTATCTGGCAAGGTATCTGGTCATTTCGCCCACATGCCATTTCGCCCACAGGTCAATTCGCCCACACTATGGAGTCATTTCGCCCAAGGTTACTGGTGGTTCATTTAGCTCTCACTTGTTAACTGCTCAGTGGACGTGACATGGAACGTGTGGGCGAATTGACGTGTGGGCGAAATGACCGTAAACCATCTGGCAACCCTAATATTACAGTGAACTAGTGTTTCCACTGGCAAGGAAATGTCCTTACTTTAAGGAAATTTAGGCCTGAGAAGGAAATTTCTAAGGAAACCCAAAATCTAAGGAAATCCTAAGGAAATTAATTTTTTTCGGACATGTTAAAATTTGTGTGTATTTAAAATGTATTTACAAATGTATTTAAATACAATTGATGTATTAAATATTTAGTATTTAAATACATTCGTAAAATGTATTTAGTATTTAGTATTTAAATACATTTCTCCCATGTATTTAGTATTTAAATACATTTCTCCCATGTATTTAGTATTTAAATACATTTCTCCCATGTATTTAGTATTTAAATACAATTCTCCCATGTATTTAGTATTTAAATACATTTCTCCCATGTATTTAGTATTTAAATACATTCAACGTATTTAGTGCCCAGCTCTTGAGTGCAGGACTGTACAGAACATTGTAATTAATAATTTTTCACTTAACAGGATTTGGGATGGTCAAGAAAGTCCTTGGTGGTAATGCTTTCAATGGGAGAGGTGAACCCCAGTCGTTCATGACAGACAGCTGCGATGCAACAAGAGAGGCCCTGGCAGCCACTTGGCCCACAGCACAGCGCTTCCATTGCATCTGCCATATTCTGCAGCAAGTATGGCGTTGGCTTTCGGATTCAAAACATGGCATTGAAAAACATAATCACCACAAGCTTATTGCTGCTGTGAAGACTTTAGTATATGCCAAGTCTAAAGAAGAATTTAGTGAAGTCTGGGAGAATATCCAAGCCAACCCTCCAGCAAAGACATTTCCCGATTTCACAAGGTAATATTTTAATTTGATAGTAACCTTTTTGCAAAAGAGCAATCACCACTCAGATTCATGTGTCATCTATTTGGCTTTTTCCTAGTTTCCTTCTCAGTTTTCTTATTTTTGTGTATTTCTTTAACTTTAAGGTACCTAGCCTCCCTGGTCTTATTTTCGATTTCTTAACTGTAAGGTACTAGCTACTGGTTCTTATTTTGTGTATTTCTTTAACTGTAAGGTACCTAGCCTCCCTGGTGTCTTATTTTTGTGTATTTCTTTAACTTTAAGGTACCTAGCCTCCCTGGTGTCTTATTTTTGTGTATTTCTTTAACTGTAAGGTACCTAGCCTCCCTGGTGCAACGGAAAGAAGAGTGGGCGATTGCTTACCGAGCTGGTCAGCGAGGTCACCACACAAACAACTTTTGTGAGGCAACAATGTGTGTCATCAAGGACATCGTTCTCAATAAGTAAGTAATAGGTAAAAAAAAAATCTTAAGCGAACGTGGCTTCTATTGTATCCATTCTAGTTGTTTTCTTGTATGCCTTGATTAGTGTAATGCTTAAATAACCTCCTTTTGTCTCACATTCCTCTTTTTTGGTGTTATTTTACTTATTTAGAGGACTACAGTATTGATATGATGCAGAGTAAGCAGGATATGTGATGGGAAAGTGCAAAAGTAGATGTAGAGAAATAAAGTGGAAAGTCTGGGAAGATGAGAGGTGGGGGAGAAAATATCTCAAACTAGAGAGAATAGGTAGGAATAAAAAAAATAAAAAAAATAAAAACAATGTGAGAATGTAACAGGCATTAGAGATGATCTAGGAATCAAATGGAGAGATGGAAGGTAGAGATGCCGTAAGAAGAATGTGGGGAGAGTATCTTGAGAGATATCTTGATGAAACAAATGACAAGCAGAGGTGGATTGTTTAGAGAGATAAAGAGTAAAAAGTATAGAGGTGACGGAATACATAGAGATTAACAAAAGTGAGGTGATGTGTTTATTGAGGAAAACTAATTGTGGGAGGGTGACTGGACAAGATAGGATCCACATCAGAAATCCTTAAAAGGAGATTGTGTGGTGAAGTGGATGGTGATTTTACTTGTGCTGGGAATGAGGTGTGGTCCTAAGAGACTGGCAAAAGGCCTGTAGTGTACTGCTGTATGAGGCCAATGGCAACAGCTTACTCTGTGAGGGTGAGCGGCGCGGCGATTTATTTATTTAATGCTAATTTATGCATGGTGCTAATTCATTTATCAGAAAACGAAATATATCAATGGAAAGCTAGGCAAATGATGCTTCTATTGATATGTTCGATGTTATAAGCTGTCACGCAAAATTCTAAATGGCGAAGAGTTTAAGTGAATTTTAAGTTCTTGCATATTTCTTCAGTCTCATAATGGCATTTATTTAATGTGTTTTATGTGATAATCTTATAGAACAAACATTTCCGAAGATAACAGTATATTATTTATACATGTATAACATGATATACTGCGGGGTCATGCCTTGAGAACTTCCACGTGTCTGGAGTGAACGGAGAGGCCCGGGCAGCAAGATGGCGCCCATAAATTGAGTTGCCGCTACTCTCTTATAGAGGTACACTACCCTGCACCGGTCCCTGCGGCCTAAATAATTAACGGCCTAAAAAAATATGGCCAAAAGACCCGAACTCATTCAGGAGGGGTCGAGCTGTGTTGACCACCAAGTGTTTGAGTTAAAGGAAATGTGTTGGGAAAAAATTTATAAATAAGAAAATAAGGAAGCTACAAGGGGCTGTGAGACCTACACGTGGTAGTTCCTGTATAGGAAGTGGAAGAGATTTTTTTTCTCATTTGTGCCACCCCTCATGTGTGGGAGAAGGCCTTATTTTTTTATTTTATGTTGCTACAGTTAGCAATCGTACCTAGAACGCCGTTTTATTTGCTACATATAACTTTTGACTTTCAGATGCAAATCCTTCAAGCTTACATCGCTGGTTGTCTACATGGTTGAGATCTTTGACTGTTACATGAGGCGGCGGCTGGTAGACGTGGCACTGAGGCGACGACGCATCAAGCCTCTGAGTGTGGGGAACCTTCCAATAGGCACAGTGACATCCTTGGGTCATGGAAAATTTAGTGTTCGAAGCCAGTATGAACCAGAGCACGTATACACGGTAGACCTTACCATTGGAATATGCTCGTGTATTAAAGGGGAAAATAGTGACATCTGCATACATCAGACTGCGTGTGCGGATCTTAGTATGACCGTGGAGCCCCAGGCGTTTGTGTCCACACGTGAAAGTCAGTTTTGGTTAGCGGTTTTGGCTGTGGGTCATGAGAAAGCATCAGATGAGAGATTTCTTAAGAACCTGACTGATGTAAAAATAGAGGTCATAGAAAGTGGTGCACAAACTTCACCCAATGGAACTGATATGGAGGTGGATTCTGACGCAGCTGATGTGGTGATGCCGGCAGAATTTATTGATGTGATGTCGGAAGATTTTATTGATGTCAAGACGGAAGATTTTATTGATATCGAGGAAGATGCTCTGGCTTTTAGAGAAAGTAGTGGGTTTATTGCCACAATAAATGAAGCAGTAAAAGTACTGGGCGATACAATACGTCGGTTAGGTAACAAAGACACTGACGCATATCTGATGGAGTTCATGGAGGTCTTGAAATCAATCAAATCAACAGAAGAATTGAACAACTTTTTGACTAGTTTTGTGCAGGCCATTGAGGATGAGGTTGGCAGTGAAAGTATTCCTTGCTAACCAGCATTAATAGCAAGATCCACTGGCAGTCCAAGATGAGCAGCCCCCTCGACAAAGGAAGGCTTTGAACAGGGGCTGTGACAGCAGGCGAAGTGGCTGCGCAACCTGGCTCATAACATCAGTGAGCATGAATTGCAATGTGGCTAATGTGAAATCACACAGTGGCAGCCATTAGTCATAGCTACCGATTTAATTTCATCGGGACTTTTCAAATAAATGTGGCAGACCCCCAATTGGTGCCTTTTTAAATTTTTCCTTGTAAATTTATCCCTTTTTTTTTTTTATTGCTATCCAAATAAGAGCTTGATTCACTACTGTGAGAGTCCAATTAATTAGGTAAGTTAATAAAGTTGAAGTTCCTGAACAAACTAATAGAATGACTTTCAAACACGAGGCTCGGGAAAATATAGGCAATTACAGTGCTTTGCCCTTCATGCATTGCCTAGGCACGCAACATTTGCTCCTGGTTGTAGCTTCAATGAGCTCAAGTGATAATCACCTTACTTTTTACTACACAAAACATCCATAATTATACCATGGATCTGTATTTCTGTGAACTTGGCTTATGAACACCAATAGATCCATGCTTAGTGTTCAGGGCAACTGTTTTAAGAACTAACCTGATCAAAAATGTTAGTTATTCTCCCATTAACCTTCAGAATTATTATCAACAGTGCTTGCATCCAGACCCACCATGATGTATTTAACCCCTTGAGGCCCAGAACGTAATTTCCATTGTAATTTAGCTACCAATAGACTATTTTGAGTGAATATTAAGCAATATTTTATAGATATGACCATTTAGTATCCTTGTCCACTAGTGAATTTGGTATATTCAATCACTTTTCGTAATTTTATGGCTAACAGTTTAGTATCCTTGTCCACTAGTGAATTTCGTATATTCAATCACTTTTCGTAATTTTATGGCTAACAGACGATTATATATAAGAAGATGTGGGCGTGAAGGGGCTAATGCAGGGGTGGGGAACCATTTTACTACCAAGGACCATTTGGATATTCATGACATCATTCGCGGGCCATACAAAACTATCAACTTAAAAATCAGCCTGCTTTTTTGGCCGACAAGAACCATACGTGAATTATAAGTGTCTGTCCCGTCATTTATGTGTCCTATATCCGTTCCGTAATGGACGTGCTTGTCCCTTAAAGTTTCTGTTATAAGTATTATGCATGCACTTAATAGCAATTTATGTTGGTATGAAAAAAAAAAGGTCCTAGATTTATTGGATTTAGTCTCTTCTGTCGGGCCTTGGCAAGGCCCGACCAAATGGTTTTGCGGGCCGGACGTTCCCCATCCCTGGGTTTATGGGCGGTTCAGATGCAGTTACTGGATGTACTTTTAGCAAGGACTTGTCAACTGTAAATGCAGCTTAACGGGAGAGTCCGTATTGAATTAAAAATTGCATCTACGATCATGAATAATTTGTGTATATTAGTACCCTTGTTATCACATGAACATTTCAAGCTGATCAGATAAAAGGAAGAATGTGAAAAATTTAAGGAAATTTTTTTTCTTCGGTTTTTTATTAAATTTTGAATTGCTTCTTAGCCATTTTTTTTTTTTAGAGATTTCCTTGTGACATGCGCATCTGATAATTTGTTATTCTAACAAGTTTTCCATTTTTTTTTTTAATAGTTTTCGAAAAAACTTTAAAAAAAAGTTGTAAAAAAGATTTGAAATTTTTTAGGATAATTTTCCCATGTAGCACAACAGCCTTAAACAGAACAGATTTCTCTACGATATGTGATTTTGAGTGTCCTAAAGTTTCGTGAAAATAGTGCCAAAAAAATAAAAGCAGAGAATTTTGTTAATTTTATATTAGTTTTGAGAAAAACGGGTTTGAAGTTCTGCTAAAGTTTCTGCGCTCCAGTGAAGGTACTATACTTTTAAATGCCTTTCATATGAATTTTATGGGATCAGTAATCACATATCAATGGATGCATAAAAGGATCTGGCACCTTGTCCCCTTATAAAGGTATTAATTAATCGCTCAAAGGCGAGGGTGTCAGGGCGCGCCACGCCCCTCATTGTTGCAAGGGTCTATCAAAATTCACCAGGTGCATAGCTTTCGGTTGGAATTCCTTTGTGTCTTCCTCTTCTTTTTTAGTCTTCTGTCCTTTTTGGATGTATACATTTGTTCCAAAAAATTTTGTGAACAGGTTGCACTTTTCATATCCAAAATAGTGTTCCAGAATTGTTACCTGGGTAACAAACTTCACCCTGAAGATTGCTGCTGTTGTTTTTTAAAGGCTTAGTTTTGATATGAGAAAATTATCCATATATAAAAAATAAAAATAAAATTTAGTTTTGAGTTTAAATGCTCCTCGCTATGGGCATTTAAATTTGTCAGACAAAAAAATTCCACCATTCGAAAGCCAAAGGAGTGTTACCACAGACCATATAACTCAAAATTAGTATTCAAAAAAATTATTTTCACGGCAGACTCCCTGAATCAGGTCTGCAGAACCGTGTACACTGAATCTTCCTACCTCTGCAAGCCTAACAAAATAAGTCATACCTTCACAAAAAAAAGTCGTCCAAGTTGACTAAGTTACTGGACTGCATGCCAAATATCCATCAAAGATCCCTTACAAGATAATGTGCAGGGAATAAAAGTACGGTAATAAATAATGGGGGTAATACTCACGTGTTACTAATACTAAATAGACCCATCCTCTTGCACATTAGCATCACAAGTACAAAGTATATCAAAACAGTAACACTAAAAACATAACCGTTATCCCAAGTCAGTATGGAAAGTAATATAAAAGGAGTGGTTGATATTTTACTGAGTGCCAGGTATAATAGAATGATTGTTTACACCACCAAGAGGAAGCAAGTGAAGCAAAATAATCATATTGAAGCACAGGTGACAGTATTGCTTCGGTTGTTTAGCTGCGACTGTCAACATGTCCATATAATTTATAAATGCCAGTATAGTAATGCAAATACTTTCTTAGGGCACTGTATACTAATAGACTGAATGTACAAGACTGATTTTAAATAGCTTAAGTACGTTATAAATAGAAATCTTGCTAACAAAATCCAGCTTATCAAGAACTTCAAAAGAAAAGCTCCCATAAATAAGAGAAACCATAATGAAATTAAATATTAAATGGTGCCAATATATCAGTCACTACTTTGCAAATCAAGTGTTACATTCACTTAATTAAGCCAATAGGTTCTTTACGCGAAGTCCTTGTCAAAGAGGAACTCTCCCAGGCCGGAGGTTCCAGCACGCTTCAGGCGGGTCACCATGTCGCCCAGCTTCTTGATGGCCTCCACCTGCTCCTCCAGGTACTCGTCCTCCAGCAGCTTGGTCAGATGGGGATCGTTGTTCTTGCTAGCGGTGCCATGAAGCTCCAAAAGGCTCTGCACAAAAGACAAGACACAAAGAGTTAATTATATTTATTCAAATTTCAAAAACTTAATCTGTACTTAATCTGTATGTGTACTTATCTAGCAGTAGCATACAGACTAGTGGCGTCACCGCGGGGGGGCTAAGGGGGACTTAGCCCCCTCAAGTCAAGGACTCAGCCCCCCCCAAATTGCTGCTAGTAGCCTACTACCCAAAAACAATAAATAGGAATATTTATCCTATTTTCCATGCCAGAGCAAAACATTATTTTTCACACTTATGTTTAACTGTTTAACTACAGTATCCCATGTACCTGTTTTTGTGCAATAAGGGAAATACCTTAAATATATTGCAAGTTCATATTTATATATTTTTTTCATTATCAAGATAAAACCTTACTGAGAAACAAACTAGAAACATACATTGTGCAATTCCTTTGCGTTTGTTAGTGGAGAGAAAAATGGCAATTTTATTATTTTGTATAAACAGAATAAAAATTTTCTTCAAATTATCAAATTTAGTTAATTTGGTATGATGCATGGTATAACTATTAATTTATGGGTCATGTAATTAAAGCTTAATTCCACTTTCTTCTCTTTTTTGAACCTCAAAATTACCCTGGAACAGATTAATTTTCAAAATTACCCCCCGACCCCCCAGCTGGATAGGCTCGCTGCGCTCGCCCATCACCACCCCGGGGCTAAAACCCCCCCCAAATTTTTTTTCCTGGTGACGCCACTGATACAGACCCTAAACATAACTATACCCATGTAGTCCTGTATCCAAATCTACAGATATCTATAGTTTTCCCTTACATTGATAACACTTAACCACTATCACCTCATCTCGTGGTCCATTTAATAAAGGAGGAAAGAAAGTATCACTTGTTGAAATCGCAATCGCAAGGAATCACCCTTCCACCAACGTGCATTAAGAAGTGTTATGACTAATCTTTGGGTAAAGCCAGGACCTTACTCACTAAACACATCCCATCCCCTTGCTTAAGGTGGACATTAACTGCCTATTATTGTCAGAAAAAATGTCTTAGGGTCTTAGGATCTCTTAAGAGTAGATTGAATGCGGGACAACAGTGATGTGCCAGTCCCTTGTCCATTAAGTCTTAAGTATATTGAGCCAGCAAGCAATGTGTGCATACATGCATGTCTGGGAAATGATTAATTCTCATATATAGAGGTGCACTCGTGGTATGTAAATACCTGATCAAGGAGTCTGATCAAAAGACGCCAACACATTATAAAAATAATATAAATTGATATGGGGAAAAGAAACTTTAATCCTAAGCATCCAAACTCACCTGGTTGACTTGCTTCTCAAGGTCGAGAGCGGCCTGAATAGCGTCATGGGCGTTGCCCCACTCCTGCTGGCTGGGAGCTGTGATGGCCTGCAGCACGATCCTGCCTCCACGCTGGTTTTGGTACTAGGGATGGAAACAAGGAATTTATACTCAAGTAATAGTGCTAAATGTCACAATCTTACAATGTAAAGAATTTAATCCCCTTTTCACAAAACATGACTGAATTTTTCATACTAAAAAATACTACTTATGAGTAGCTTCTGCTTATCTTGCTTAAAAGAGAGAAACTATCTTTAATAATAATACCTTCATGAACTTCTCAGCGTGCTCCCTCTCCTCATCACTGTTCTCTTTGAAGAATTTAGTCATCCCTGGGAGAGCAACATCGTCCCTGTCAAAGTAGTGACTCTGTGGAGGATAGAAAGATAAACATTAGCAAAATAGTCACTACCAGTATCTGCTGTAACAAAGAAACAAACAAAAAAAGTGTATAGTTTAGTTAAAAATTATTCCCGTTAGAATTTGATAATTTGTACCCTGCCATTTACAGTAAGCTTTTTTTTCTGAAAAATGTCTTATTCTGAGAAAATATTAATTCTCGACAATACCACTTTTTTAGGGGAACCAAATTTTTTAAAGCAATGGGGTGGGCCAGCGGGGGATTGCCGGATTGGCCCCCTGGCTTGGGTGGTTATACGTAGATTAAGGTATATAAATATCTAAATCGTGATTTTTTATTATTATATTTAGTCTGAAAAATTGCCTGCTTAGGTATATAAATATCGGATCACCTGAAGATCAGACACCCCAAAGTTTGACAGGGTGACGGTTCTTCAGGTGGGATATCCTGGGGTGACTGTTCTTCAGGTGGGGTAAAGACCTGACCTGACCTTCCAAGTGAGGTCAGGTCAAATGGGTAAAAGGGAAGAGTCAGGACACTAGTCAGGTAGGAAGACTATATAAAAGTAAGTGGGCTAAAAAGTCATAGGAGTCAGTAGACCCTGGCACGCAATACCCTCCAATCTATAGCGTCTTACCACTGTTGTGTGATGATACCACTATATTTATTCGGTGGCTTCAACAAAAACAGACTTTTAAAGCGTGAAGTTAAGTGAGATACTTGTGATAACTGGATGAATTGCCTGAAGTATAAATCTAATAAATAAATGTACTGTATTTTGGAATACTGAGTAAAGTATAATTTATTTTGTAACTGTATATTACTCTAATTTTTTCTTTAAACTTTCACAAAAAGATGCACAACACAAAGGAATATTTGTTATCCTTATTTTATAAATTACATTTACTGTAGGCTGGGGTGGGTTCTTAAGGTGGGATATCCTGGGGTGACGGATCTTCAGGTGATCCTAAATATCTAAATCAATTTTTTTTTTTTTTTAATTTAGTCTGAAAAATTGCCCGCTTAGGGTAGGGCCTCCCTTCAGGAAAAATAATAACGCCGAGAATACAAACTACATTATTCAAAAGCACATCAAAATCGATTAGACTAGAACTATAGTAAAAAATAACATTTGGAGGAACCATAAATCTACCGTATTATTCTTAAATTACCATTATTTATGAGCTACGAAGCTAAAATACTGGGTAAAATGATACTTCACCAACTAGTACTAAGAGTCTCAATAGTTCAGCTTATTTACGAAACTTTCACGATAAAAAAAAAATTAACATCTTGCTCTCCCTCCCAGACTAATTTATCTGCCACTCATAATGAAAGCTTGAAAAGTTCCTATTGATCTTTGATTAAAACCATACATAACAATGAACATAACCAGGTAAGCACCTTGGAAACACCAGACGAGCCTTGAAACAATGAAACAAAGACGCAATACACAGCCGCACCACCATCAACATTCCACCCAGGCGCCGCCACCTCAAGGGTAACCCGCCACCCACCTACTGCGTCGCGCCTCTCCTGTTCCACTTAATGATTTCCCTCACCTTAGATCTCACCCGTGTGTCTCTGTTATGGCTTTTCTCTCGTTTCCTTCATTCCTACTACCGAGTCACACCTTACTCCCCGGCCCTAAGCATGCAGTGAGGTGAACCCTGAACAAGTACTTACCATGGACATGTAGACATAGCTGGCGTACAGCTCCATGTTGATCTGCTTGTTGATGGAGGCCTCGCAGTCCTCATGGTAGTTTTGGCGTACTTGACTCATCTTGAAGTTTGGTGGAAGGTGACTGAGTGGAGTGGAGTGGATGAAATTAATGAAGTGGTCTGGTTTGACTGGAGAATTGGCTGAGTGGAGCTCGTTCACACACTGGTGACCCGGAGCATCTATGCGCACGCTGCCTGCGCTCTGTTATTTTATACTACTCGCTGTTCCATCCGCCACCCTGTTTTTCCTTTGAAGTGGATGATTTCGTCACTCTTTATCTAATTCTAAAGTGTTCACGATGACAAGGCGGCATGGGTCGTTGATCAACATCCACTACGTCAAGCTTAACACCATAAGGCAGTGCAAGTATAGATACAACCCTCGGCACAGCCCATCAAACCATGGAAAAAAGAAAATTCGAAACTACTTGGACGAAACATTTTGGTCTACATTCTGCTTCATCCTTTAAACTCGTGCAAAACTTCCAATTCGTATAGAAATATAATATAAGCTTACCATTTTATGTTCACTGACTTAAGCCCCAATTATCCTCTCCTAAGGTTAAATAAGAAAAAGATACATGCGTGCGAGAATGGTCACAGGACAAGACATGGTAATAATGGCAATAACAAATAACAATCGCAATACTTTCTTTCTTTAGCAACTCAAGACGAGATGGACGTGTTCTACGGCGCCCTTCAAGCTCCGCCCACAATAACCGCCGAGAACACCTGCATCTTTGGGATAGGGGGTGATTGCTGCCTCACTCATTTATGGTAAAAATAGTTGTATATGCAGCTCATCTGACTGACAGCCACAGCTTATTAATAAATTAGCAGCGAGGAGCAGCGCAGACCCAATATACCTCCTCCCATTCTCTTTACCAACATTGCATCCTTCCCATATGGGCTTTGCCAATGATAAAATTTGTGCACTACCATCCATGTATGGATGGATAAGCGTGCAGAAGCGTGAGAGGTAAAATGGAATGAGCAATGCCATCAGGTTACCCTATAAGGTCAAGGAGATCGCGTCTGATTAGGGTGTGTCGCTTTCTCGAACACCTCCAAATTGTCCGGCTATGAAAAAACTAGGTGATGCCGCTGAGCATTGGAATTTGGCGCTATGCATCTGTTAGACCGTTTATGACCTTGCATTAGGTCATTTGGTAGATATATGTACACAAAAGTTTTCCTCCTAGCTAGAAAGCAAGGCCATTCGAACCCAATGCCGATCCGAAAAAAGTATCGTCGACGGCCCAGGCAGATTTAACTGCTCTGTGCATAAACAGATACCAACTAAGGACTTCTTTAGAATGAACACAAACTATATGTAATTGCATAAATGTGTTTGACTCAAAGCTGTCATCCGTGTAATCAGTTCAGTATGATTTCAATTTTATTGAAAACGTCCACCACACATTGGTATGGAATGAAGTATTCATTATTTTAATGGTTCATTGGTCTTTCCTCTAACCCGCTGCCCTTCCACTGTCCATAGATATCCTATTGTTAATATTTTGATCCTTTGACTTCTGGGCTTAGAGAGGGATGTGGGGCATGCAGTAAATAGCATACAGGCTCTATACTCTACACCAGTGGTTCCCAACATTTTTTCTGTTTTTTCCCTTCAACCAGTTCAACCATCCGGATTTCCCTCTTCATGTGGACAAGGAAAAAAGTAGCCAAAACACAAAATGTACTTGCTTAATAACACAAGTATATAGACTCTCTCTCTCTCTCTCTCTCTCTCTTCTCTCTCTCTCTCTCTCTCTCTCTCTCTCTCTATATATATATATATATATATATATATATATATATATATATATATATATATATAATCGAAGAAAAGTCGACAGTCGCATTCTAAGACATTTATTTTTCTGACGACTAAATGCTAGTAATTTAGATGTCCCTCAGGATAAATTTCACCCTTAGAATCCTGAAATTTCCTCCCAGGGGTAAATTTCCTCCAGGTTGGGAAATACTGTTCTAAACACTTGTGGATTCTTGAAGAATACGAGGCATACTACATCATTGTACACTCGTTCTTCCACCTTTAGTACATCCTTTAAAGCCCAGGATATAATGCAGTACTACTCTTAATCATGAGTACAATGAAGCTGTTTGAGACTTAAATATGTGCCGCGAAGGTCCACGATGAGCCCGATCGATCCTCGCAGTACACATAACTTTTTCAGGATGTCATGGCTCATTCTTATCTCAGCCAGAGAGGACACGCAGTAACTTGTTCCAAGGTCATCCTATGAGTAGCTGTAGCTCTTCAACCACTACGATTTCACTGTTTTGGTACAAAAGACATTCTTACGGGTGAGATGTTTGCCAATACACCACCATGCTTCTTAATTTCTATCTCAAGGTGTCCTTATCATCTGACCTGTCCGACATCGCTACATGGCCCTGGTACAGCGCTACATGTACATACGTACTACATTTATCGACAAATGTAGATTGGTGTCCTTGCTCCTTAGTAAATAGACTGGACATATTTGATTATGCACTCAGCCTGGTTGGTGTTACATAACGCTGTGCTCAGCCTCAGAGGTAATTAATTATTAACAAACAACATTTGCTGTTTTAACTTGGCTTCTGCTGCCGGGGGCAATATAACCATGTTGTCTGCACAATGTAGGTTGACGAGGGGAGGGATATGATATCATAGTATTCAATAAACTTTTTCACTCAATGATTCAGCAAAAGAAAATATGAAATTGATATTGAATAGTTACATATTATCACAGCGACAAACTAAATTCACAAAGATTGAAAATAAATTAGTAAGCTTTATAATTACCAAAACCTAGGTCTAATGTAGTACAGCTAAGAGCGCGTCCACAACAACTTTTCCACGAGGGTGAAGGTATTATTCTCTAAAGCTTAGCCGAAGTGACTGTTGCTGCACCCCACGGACTAGCCGCGGGGTACAGCCTCAGAGCAGGTGGGTCAAACAGAGAATCGCCCTCGGCTAGAATGCCTAATCCACGGGGGGGAAGGGGCGCAAATAACCTGTTTGCTCCTTCCAGCGGCCACCCATATGCACAGCAATACTCATTACCACAAACATATTTTCTTTTTTTCTGAACACGGCCAACTTCCTCGTCACACCCACGCGCGATTTCACGTGCATCAACAGATCCCTCTCCACCCCTGACACAACACCACGAGGTGCTAAGTCAGGAGACCCTTCTGTAAGGTCCCCTGGCTGTATATCCGGTGTTGTGAGATTTCTAAATGATAACCTTGAAGATAATAGATAACACCAAGATGAGGGGAGGAGGAAGGCTGCCACTCATATCCCCGCCTACGTATGTGTGTCAGCCTGTTACATAATTGCCTTTAAACTTAGATTCAAGTGTTCAGTAAAATTAACTAAATATTATGTAGTACTGTAAGATAATATCTGCTATCAATCTCACCGCAGAACATCACTCCACAAACTGCCATCCCCTGAGGTCATAATGAGACACCATAGGCCTATATGGAGGACGCACCGCCTACGAGATGCGTAATTATCGCTATGTGTGTCACGGCCTCTTGTAGCTTCCTTATCATGTTTTTATGTAATTCTTAGCAGGTCACGCGGTTGTTACGTAATGAATGAGTCATATTACTTAGGAGATGCTACACATAATGATGGAAGCTGACTATTTCTTACTCCTATTGAAACAAACAAAGACCGCCCTTGATAATCTGTCTATGTTAACTTGAAAGATCTTGTTCGCTGGTCTCCCACAAGCTGATAACTAAAAATACACGTGGTGGTTAGGCTTAAAAGATGTTTTGTCGTTTACAGAGCCTTCTTCTTCTTCTTCTTCTTGTGACCTTTATCGCTTAAGAATTTTCGTATCACTTTCTAGGTCGATACCTGCGCAAACATCGCCCTTATTAACCCCACAACACCCCTGAGTCATCAATCATCATGATCGACGTACTGTACAAAGAAAAGCATAGGTAGCATAGAAAAGCTGGTTATAGCGTACTGTACAAGAAGAAGAAGAACAACAAGAAGAACAAGAAGAACAAGAACAAGAACAAAAAGAACAAGAAGAACAGGAAGAACAAGAACAAGAAGAACAAGAACAAAAAAAGAAGAACAAGAACAAGAAGAACAAGGAAAAAAAAACCAAGAAAAACAAGAACAAGAACAAGAAAAAAAAAGAAAAAAAAAGAACAAGAACAAGAACAAGAAAAACAAGGGCCGTAAATGATAACCCCAACCCTATTCTTTCCCCTTAGCAACTAATTCTCCGTGGCTGGTGTACTGTCCTTTGCCAATAACAATGAACGTAGAAAAAAACATTCGAACGCGACCAGCCTTTGTCGGGTACGTGTTATCGATTATAAAAAAAAACGAGACAGATAGTAGGTATGCTGGGCACTCAGGACTCCACCTTAGAACAACAGACAAAAGCTGCTACGTATCAGCGATCACGTGATGGCCTGTGCAACATATCAGTAATGCGCAGTAATGAACATCTGTTACCTATAGTTTGGTCTACATGAAACAAAATATCGTGTGTGTGTGTGTGTATGAGAGAGAGAGAGAGAGAGAGAGAGAGAGAGAGAGAGAGAGAGAGAGAGAGAGAGAGAGAGAGAGAGAGAGAGAGAGAGAGAGAGAGAGAGAGAGAGAGAGAGAGAGAGCACTGTAAAGGCCTATGGTTTCCCTGTACTCAACTTCAACGTAATCCAATGACGTAGTGATGTCATATAAGATAAAACGACAAACAACAACGGAGATGAACACACTCATCTTTCCTGTAGGGACACCACCACCTCCCGTGATCCCCGCCGTGATCCCTTGACTCGTAGGGGAGAGAGGGGAAAAGGGGAGAGAGAAAAGGTCGCAAACAATATAGATGAAACCGTGAAAGGAGGAGGAATCGAAGTGCCCAGTCCACCCATTCGAAAGTCCGATGAGAGAGAGAGAGAGAGAGCCTTCACCCACCCTCCCTCATCCCTCCAATGGCCTCTCAGCAGGACAAAGAAGATTTTTTCTCGAAGGCAGCGATAAAGCACTCGTGTTATCAGCATACACCTCTAATACTGCGCTTCAAACCTTGGAAGTGATAAGCACTGATGATAACAACGAAAATATACAAAAAAGTATGACTGTAGCCTACACTACTTCCAAAATACATGACTCATTACAATACTTCCACTATTACATGGACTAGTTCTTAAATAATGATGAAATATTAGGATAAAGACATGATTCATTACACTTCTTTCACTATTGCATGGATTAGTTCTTAAATAATGATAAAATATTATGATAAAGACGTGACTCATTAGTGCACTATTTCCACTATTACATAGATTAGTTCATAAAACATAAAATATTATGATTGATTGATTTAATGCCAAAAAAGGTGAATGTGCCAGACATAACATATTATGAAAAACCTCAAATCAAGAGTGATTGATTGATTGTAATGCCAAAAAAGGGGGAAATGTGCCAGACATCAGAGGTCATATGGCACTATGGCAAAGCATAAAATATAGAAATAATGCATTGGAGAAATACTACAATCGTACCATCCAGGAAATAGTCCCATCAGATATAAAGTAGCATGATTCTGATATTAATAGGCGAGTCTTTGCACATTTTTCAATACAGTACTTTCAAGTTTCTGCACATTCTTCAGAGAGAAAAAAATAACAACTCATTAACCACACACTTTGCAGTTAATAAATAAGAATAAATAACATTATGAAACATTAAAATAAAATTGCCCAAGTCACACACACACACACTCACAGGCCGACCTTAGTGCCTCATAATTGGATCACACTTTAAACCTGTCACAGGGGTATTATAACCCTGTGACGTCATCCACCTTAGAACAAAAACTGGCAAACACCCTGAGAAGTACTGTATAAATTTCAACAAAACTTCACTACACACAAAGCAGCAAGGAAAGTCCACACGTATCAAAACAAAACCCAAATAACAAAGGAATATGATGGCAAACATTACCCCAATAGGACATTACACACACAGAGTGAGATACCGCTGCCATCCCGTTAATGAGAGAAATTGAAGGCAAAACTTTCCCTCATAAATAATAAAATAAACCTTGAATGTTGCACCGTCACTACCACGTGATAAATACACAAACGCAACACTCCAGCATCATATTCCAACCAAGATCGACTGACCATCTATCCATTTATATCATCTACCACCCCTTGAGACCCAGAACGTAATTTCCATTGTAATTTAGATACCATTAGACGATTTTTTGTGAATATAAGCAATATTTTATAGATATGACCTGTTTAGTAGTATCCTTGTCGACTAACTAATTTGGTACCTATATTCAGTTACTTTTCGTGATTTTATGGCTTGACAACACAATTTTTCTATAGCAAAGGAAAGATCTGGGCGTGAAGAAAAGTCTATTGATCTAAGTTCAAAAGTTACATGCGCTGTTATAATAATATACAGTACAGTAATACGTGTGCGGCATAAGTAACATAACCAGTCTTTGTGTTGCGAGGTGAGGGAGGGAATCCCGTGCAACACTCGTCACCGTCCGCTTTGTGGCAGAGACGCGTCAATCCCTAAAAAGGCAGCCACGACGCACTACCTCAAGAGGGCCGAGAGGTGATAGCCAATGATAACACAAGATACATCGATAGATGAAATAACAGGAAGAAAAGGATAAATGGAGAGAGAGAGAGAGAGAGAGAGAGAGAGAGAGAGAGAGAGAGAGAGAGAGAGAGAGAGAGAGAGAGAGAGAGAGAGAGAGAGAGAGAGAGAGAGAGAGAGAGAGAGAGAGAGAGAGAGAGAAGAGAGAGAGATTTAATGCCAAAACACGGGGGGAATGTGCCAGACAAAAGAGAAAGAGAGATGAATGAAGGAATGGTGGGGGGTAGGGGGAGGGAGCTGACCTCTATATTATCTTTCGTGTTAGCCAAGGATACTATACTCTCTTATAGTATCCTTGGTGATAGCTGTGGTAGCCATCGTGAGGGAGTATGTCACGCTCTTCAAAATAAGGTTGGTAATAAATAATTGGCGAGGCAACGATGACATTCAGCGTGACGCAACACTCACGATGTCCTACTCTCATTCTAGTAACCTGCCACTATCATCGCATCAACCAACCTATATTTTTTCTGCCTTGCCATTGATCTGCTATTCCATATTATCTTTTGGTCTGCTACACTACAGTTTTCTAGCATCACTTACACCAACTCTAAAGGAAATAAAGATCTAGAAGTGAGCTACGTACAAATAAGATTCAGAACTTGGCAAGACACCTTACATCGCTACCTTAAAAATTTAGTTACACAAAAAAGATTGCGTTACATGGAGTTATATGAATGTTTTGATTATCTAGGAGTTATATGAATGTTTTGATTAGCTAATCATAAAACCTGCAAGCCCTCGCCCCTGCCAGCCATTTCCTGAAGTAGCCTTTCGAGAGCTTCATCAGCAAGTTTTCTCCGCGCCAGCACCCAGACATCGCGACGCTACACTGCGCGCCCAACGCTTGCATCACTTTACTTTAGTTATATTGTATCATCCGTAAGTAATGAAATAAATTAAGTTAAAAAATACATACACAATTACATATATATGGATAAAAAGAAGAAGAATAGAATAGAATAGAATAAAATAAATAAATAAATAAATAAATAAATAAATAAATAAATAAATAAATAGATTAGCTACCCTCTCTCTCTCTCTACAAACAAATGTGCATATTAAAACTCTTATTTCTACTGGAATGCTGTCTTTAGGAAAATAATCTTCCGTGCACAGCATACCTATAACTTCTAAACTTCGAGAAGCTTCCAAGCAGTGACTTTTTCATTATGGTACGCAACAAAATTCTGTGAAGCCCAGAAACTCTTACTGAGAAGCGAGTAAAGATCTGGAAATTCCTGCCTGGTGTCATTTTCCTTACTTATATTATTTACACATGGCAATTTGCAGCATCACTCCGCATCAATGCCCTTCTGATACACAGCACATCAACGTATACTTTAATCAAGAAAAGGATCTCCATGGAAGCCACGCTTACTCTCCTGTACCTACCATTTATATTGATTTGAGTCACTTGACCCCATACGTATCTATACATCTATAGAGTTAGCAGTACATGGAAGTCATACACACACAATCCCATGCCATGTTTAAGGTAATGCAATTCATCAAGAGAACCATGGGTGGTGGAGTGGCAGTCGATCAAACTACGTATGTATACTGAATCATGCAGATAAGGGAGGGAATGGGGGGGACTACTTAAAAATGTCCCCCCCCGAGGCCACTGACAGAGTAGGTTGGGGGGGCAAATGCGTTTCAGGATTTGTATTTTTTTCAACCCTCCTCCACCGTATAATTAATTTGGTATACTATATAAAACTAATTTGGTATATTCAGTTACTTTTCGTAATTTCATGACTTGACAACAGGGGCGTAGTTAGGCCTGGGCATTGGGGGCTGTAGCCCCGAATGTTTTATGAATAGCCCCAGATCTCAAATAACTTTTTTTATTTTTTTTAAATTTATTATTATATTTCTTTAATCACAAAATTAAGATAAGCTCTCACGGGGGCCAACATAAAATTATAGTAAAAAAACAAGATATTGGGTTAGATGTTACTTAGTGTATGCTGATGGCATCCTTTTTAGAAGCAGGACATGAGAGAGGTGGAGAGAACAGAGGAGATGAGGAGTGCATGACAGAGGAAACTCCAAAAGGTCTTTTGGAGAGGTGAAGAAGAGAATATCAGATGGATAAGACAGAGTTAACAAAAGTGTATTTTTTTATATTCTTACATCCATTATACTCATAAATAAATTGAACATTATCCTGTAAAAATGTACAGATCTCTTGGCTGGGCTAAGCCCCCAATGTTTCAAGATCCTAAATACACCCCTGCTTGACAACATACAATTTTTTATAGCAAAGGAAAGATCTGGGCGCGAAGTGGTTAAAAGTCTATTGATCTAGATTTCAAAAGTTACATGCGCTGCGCTGTACATAATAATGTACAGTACAGTAATACGTGTGCGGTATAACAAGTCTCTGTGTTGCGAGGGTGAGCGAGGGAATCCCGGGTGCAACACTCGTCACAGTCTCTTCCTTTGTTCCGGAGGCGTCAATCCCTAAAAAGGCAGCCACGACGCACTACCTCACGAGGGCCGAGAGGTGATAGCCAATGATAACACAAGATGCATTGATAGACGAAATAACAGGAAGAAAAGGATAAATGGAGATTATTGATAATAGTTTTAAGGCGTATGATACATGGAAGTCATACACACACATCCCATGCCATGTTTAAGGTAATGCAATTCATCAAGAGAACACATGGGTGGTGGAGTGGCAGTCGATCAAACTGCGTATGTATACTGAATCATGCAGATAAGGGAGGGAATGGGGGGACTACTTAAAAATGTCCCCCCCAGAGGCCACTGATGGAGTAGGTTGGGGGGGCAAATGCGTTTCAGGATTTGTATTTTTTTAAACCCTCCTCCACTCCCCCCACAATGAAAAAGGGAAGGTCGCGTGGCCCCTCTAAGGACTGTTGTGAATGGAAATATCTATGTAATATTCAATAATCAAATGAACTTCCTGTAGTCTGTTTCTTTCACTCTCCCATACTAACTCGGGTACGACGTGTTCTAAATGTTACAGTTCAGATTACAATTCTAAGCCAGGGGCCCCACGATATATAGGTCAGACCATTTGAAGTTGGTGGTCGCTGGTAGCTTTTGAAATTCCAATGAGAAGGGAAACCTTAGCAGGGGTATTAAGCCAAACATTAGAACAAGGTAGGTGGATCACACATACCAAAAGAAATTATCCACCCAGCATGCCATATATTTCTCCACTTTTCATCAAACCACTAATGTTGCAGTGGCTCCTCCAAGGCAAGTCCTCCGGGCCCCCAAATATCTAGCTAAGTCATGATGATCATAAAAGTATTATGCCCTTTGTCCTATCGTGTTTCATCTCAGCTGTTCTGAGCCTGTATCACCAAATTTTTTACATATCATTTTCTCAAGCACCCATAACCTTGAGGCAATACATGCAGCAGTATACATGGGGGCCCGCGGGAGGGGGGGGGAGACAAACAGGTACATTTGCCCCCTCCAGAATCAGGCCTTTCTACAGAGGGACCTGAGGGGTGGTTTTATTTAAAGGCTGTGTAATTGCAATGATAGTGGAAACATATATTTCTTTACCTCACCCTGGAAAAGTTGCTTAGGACGCCCATGACTGTATTCTCAACTCTACTGGATGATAGATAAGTACATACATATAAAGATATCAGCTCAATGCGAAAGTTGTTTCATTGAACAAAGATTCCTAAATCCAGTTAAATCATATTGATATTGTTAAACCATGCAAGCAGTTATACAAAACTATGCAAAATGGAGTTAACCTCTTCACTGCTTGCCTCTGTATGACCAATGGGAAGAACATCTATCTTTACATATTTTCAAGAGCCATAAATTATTGTTCATGTCTCATATGTAACTGCTGATATTGTCAAGCTTTCAAACCATTAGAGATAAACTGGGGGATTTGAAAGATTTAGAACGCTGATGTTCATATATTTTATTGTCATGTGTGAATCATATAAAGCTTTACAGCAATCTAGACTTAAGTAGTCATATCAAGTAGTAAATCAAGTAGAAAATATACTCTTCGTATGATACTTTGATATACTTGATCGTTTACTAATCTTCTTGCAGATCTCACACTCTACTTCTGTTTTGTGACTTTGTTTTTCAAACAAACAATTACGACACAACAGGTGCTCACAGTCAAGCTTGTACAGCCCTTCTGACTCCCCACAGGAACATGACACAGACTGGGTAAAAGGATATGTAAACGTTTGTGCTTGTTTGTCACCCTGAATGAGATGACTCGGCCTCTCATTGACGTGGTGGGCTGGTAACCTCTTTGCCCTTGCTGTCCTGCCCTCTGTGACTGATAAGATGCCTCCTATCATTTGCACTATGCCATGATGACTGCTTGATGAGCTTTCAGGTCCAGACAAACATTGACCTGGCCTTGTTGTTGCATCTCTCTTATTCTTTGCTGTTTGTGCGCGTGATACTTGAGAACGTATCGTAAATTTTTGAGAACCAGTTGTCAAAGGCACTTTTACATTTTCTTCTCGGTTCTCCTTTCGGTTCTGAATACTTATTGGAGTTGGTAAATATTTTGATTTTCCTTTCAAAGCTGCTTCAATTTCCATATCTAGATCATCACAGGAACTATTTTCTGTGTCATCTTGAGCACTGGTGCTTTGTTTTGCTGCTTGAGTGTCTGTTTCCACTCTAGAAACTCTTCTTCTTTTCTCAGAGTCACTTAGCTTACTTGCTCTCGAATGCTCCTCACACACTCTTTTGTTGCTCCCCCTGCCAGCACTGTGACCCGCCGCGCCACTGTACACGGAAGAGCCAACTGTTCGGCCACAGTTTTCGATGTCCGGATGTTCTCCATTAGCAAGGAGAAACCTAGAGTTGCAAATTCAATATGTATATTAGAATCTGTGTAGCAATACCGTTACTGACCATCTAAACAGTACTCTAATATGAGATGGTGTAGTAGATGGTGTATCCATTTTCATAACATTTATCATATCTTTTGTTGAATTTCTGGTAGAATTTATAACTTGTTAAAACATAAATGTTCATTACATCATTTTATATATCAAGGATGAGTAAACTCCAAGTTGTGTTGAGTATTTGTGTGAGCGAAATGCTGTGTCGTTGTGCCACCCCTCATGTGTGGAAGGAGGTATCATGCATTAATGGAAAAGATAAATTTCACATAAATCATTATTCCATAAGATATAAACAAGTAAAAAAAAAATCAACAGAAGTAGATAAACATATACAGTATAAATATTAAGTTTTGAGATAGAGATAAAAAGGTAACTTCTAGAAACAGTACATAATATACCATGTATGTTAAGAGGACCTAAGAAATTGGTTCCATTCATATTGTACATAATAATTTGTAAACACAATAAGACTTATGTAGCAAATGTAAGAAATATAACTCTTCTAAGTAATTTCCTGGAGGTGACATGATGTAACACAGCCCTGGAAGTGTGATGCTGCTGTGGCTGTCTACCATCATGGATGTAAGCATTACAGGACATGAAAGCTTGGCCTGTGGATTATGGGGCAAATAATATCATGTAGCATGGCACTGAGGGAAAAATAAGACATATATTTTTTCTGTAAAGTCGAGCATGCTTCTATGAATGGTCCTGAAAGAACAAATGCCATTATGAACATGCTGCTGGACCCAGCGAAGTTTGTTGTAGCATCTTGGACTGTACTTGCTGTAGCCTGGTAATAGATGCTACGAGAATTAGCCACAAAATCTTATTACAATATTTGGAAAAATTAAGCATATTAGTGATATGAGGACAGGTGTGTTGTTCTCTGTCCATATGGAGGGACAGGATGAGAATAACAGGTGAAGTAGGGTAAATACATGTACATTGAAGTGAGAAGAAGAGTGCACGTCTTAAAAACTATATATATAGTACACGTATAAGGAATGAGGTCGTAAGGAGGGACCTATGTAGAGGTGAGATAAATGTAGAGCTTGCCTGTCAATCCGTGCTTTGAGGGCAACGTTGGGCGCGGGCTGCTTGCCGCCTCTGAAGGGCACGCCGGTGAAGGGGTCAGAGGCAGGGCGTCCCCACGTGGCCTCACCGGCAATATATCTAAGGAGAAAACAAGTCTGGTTGTACAGAATGATTATGCATTCCTGGGTTGTAGTCTTCTTGAGTTTTGAAATTGAATAATCCTATAGTGAACATCATATCATACATTTCCACTTCACAGAGGTCAAATTAATATTTAGATGACTCCATTCTAATCAAGCAAATCCACTGTGACCACCACCTCCAAATACCATGAATAAGGTGTGGACTTAAAACCAGTTTCAGAAATAAAACTGTTAGTCAGAACCTGATTTTTTCCCCCCACATGCTATAACCTTTTTCATAACAAGAGTCTGCTGACCTGATACAGTACATAGAACTGACAGTTGCATTCAAACATAATAACACACAAGGATTCACAGGAGGGACTTTCCTGGCATTAGTGAACAGTATATATTTTAAATAACTGCACATGAAAACATAGTTTTGATGAGAAAAATGATCAAATAAACTTATGGGTATAAAAGAACGAAGCCTGAAGCATGCAAGGAATGACATGCCAGGAATGCATGCAGAGATAGCCTGGAAATGTTTCAGTATGGTAATAGTCTGCACTAAATTGCTGGAAGAAAGAAAAATCAGGAGCATGGCATTATACAGGAATATAATAAACACATCAATACACAATCCTTCCTTCATTTGTCATCTTCCATGGCTTATTACCATCAACACTTGACACACAGGCAGACACACAGATCACTGACCTGTCCAGGGTGTGGGCGTCGATGGAGTTGCCGGAGGGCAGGAGCAGAGGCACCGTCATCACGTCACAGGTCAGGGGGTCCAGGAAGTCCTCAGGCACCTCCAGCAACTCTGTGGAAAGGACGTAGACAATCATATGGTTGGATGGAACACACCTAAATTATGTCAATATTTTAACTACTGTATGAGGAAACTTAACATGCAGCATATTATCATCTTCACCTTTCAACAACCACGATCAGTATAATAAATAGTCAGATTTTGCTGTCAAAATAGCACATGAATGGCCATCAGGACCTATTTCTCAATGTATATCTTCTTTACTGTTGTGCACTAATGCACTAATGTAACAGACAGTTGACGGTATCTACGTTTTCTTAATGCTAACATTGACATACGTATTTGATATTTGAGGGGCCGTGACGCTATGGGTGACACCATAAAATTTTGCCCCTGAGCAGAGCATCATGCATCACCTTCTTAAAATCTGTTAATCTGAATAGCAGCAGCAGACCCACATCTATCCGGGCCAGGGCAAGTCGGCGACCATCCAATCCAGCTGTTATTCCTCCCTTTCGGGGTTGATAAATGGGTACCTGGGGCAACCTGGGGAAGGTAACTGTGATAACCCGGATGTCACACTAGCCCTGTGACCCTGGGTTATGGGTTCTTACCCACCACAGGCTCAAGGGCTAATGCAACGGAGATGAGCACCGGGGCCACGCGCAGCCTAGCATATGCCCCCATCTTTACCTTTTTACCTTACCACATCTATCCAGATTAACAGATTATTCAGACCACCAGGTGACACCACAAATTAGTGTAAACATGTTGTAAGTCAATATAGAGTAATACCAAGAGAGCATAAACCATTAGGCATGATTCCACAGCTGCATTGAAAGGTGTCAGAAAAAATCTTAAAATGTATGGTCCACCACTAAATCTCGACATTAGCCTTGCTTTCCTGGACTGTGTATCTGTTACTGCAAAACTGACCCACCCAAAAAAATACTATAAACAAGAATGGGGGAAATCTACATATCTGAAAAAAAATTGAGTAAATGAGTTACACCAAATTCCTACCTCTGTTAATTAGCTCTTCATTATGAGATTTCTCCGTCTTGTTTTCCTCCGGGTTTGAATTGTACAGCCGAGGGACAACTGGCTTCACCACGGCGACAGGTTTGTAAGCCATCCATTGCTTTAACAATTCTCTTCTTTTATTCTTATTAGTGGATATGCCTGGCTGTCCCCACACCTCGAGGCAATGCAGGACAGGGGGCCCTCTTTCTGCTGTGTTTTGTATCCTTACAATAATACTTTTAACACATCTCAAGGCTTTTCTATTGCAGTGTCTTAAAGAGCCACGAAAGACACTGTGACCCTTCATGATGCTGTTATCATCTGGCATCGGGAGTCTCAGCCAGTGCCTATAATGATGATTTTTAAGTGCTAACTCATCCTCACTCTTGGTATAAAATTTGCCGACGCATAAATATATATCACTCATGTCTCCATCTAAGGTAATTACTGGAGGCTTGGAGGAGTGTTCTGATGAGGCATTCACAGCAGAGGAAACACTGCTTTTGCCCCTGGACGGACCACTTGGACTAGGAACTTGGCTGGGACCGGAGGCATTCTGGGGATGACTCGAAGTGATGTCCTCAGGTTCGGTGAAGACTGAGAAGGCTGTGCTACGTTTCTGCTCCAGTCTTGCCACCATCTTAATGTAACTGATGTCGATAGGCACTGGGAATGTCACGGATATGTCCACAGGGGGCCGGATGAAGTCGGCTCCCTTAAAACCTTTGTTGCCACTGACCTACAACAAGAAGAGTCCTTTACAACACCAGATTAACAACCTTCTAAAATTAAACTTGAAATGAATACTTATGTGATTGAATTATTTCTACTGATAACATAAGAACATAAGAAAATAAGGAAGTTACAAGAGGCTGCGAGACCTACACGAGGTAATTCCTGATAATATTGGTATTTTATAATTCTAGCAGCAGGCATATCATATACATATCTAGTGTATCATTTTCAGCAGAGTAAAGATTGATGTCCAAAGTCTGAGATAGAAATAAACACGAAACTTGAGATCAGTCCTATGGAATATAAAACGACAACAGTTAATGAAAGAGAGCACATTGCAATCCAGTAGTAAGTATGGGTTAAGGCTTAATAGCCATTCCAACTTTATGTTAGCCTCTTGTATGTTTCCTTACTGTGCTATTTTTCCATATCTTTCTTTTCCTTCTTTCCCAGTTTTCTAGCAAAGTTTTCTGTCATTTTATTTAGATATCTACCAGTTTTTCACATCTATAATAATATAAGCGAAAGTGTGTCTGTCTGTCTGTCTGTGTGTGTGTGTGTGTGTGTGTGTGTGTGTGTGTGTGTGTGTGTGTGTGTGTGTGGTATAGGTTCCGCCCCCCGTGGCGCAAACACCTCATATGGCACATTTTTGGAATCAGGTTGACCAGGGAAAGGTCATAAGCCCACTTATGAGATGATCCGATCATTTTTTTTTTTTTTTTTTAGCAGCCTATTAGCGAGAATTGTGAAAACAAAAGTGGGTTGCGAGAATTGAGGAAGCCTTGATGTAGGGTGATGGGTAATGGGTGAGTGAATGGGTGGGGTGATGGGTAATGGGTGTGGGGTGATGGGTGAGTGAATGGGTGGGGGGTGATGGGTTGGGGGTGATGGGTGATGGGTGAGGGAATAGGTGGGGGGTGATGGGTAATGGGTGAGTGAATGGGTGTGTGGTGATGGGTAATGGGTGAGTGAATGGGTGGGGGTGATGGGTAATGGGTGAGTGAATGGGTGTGTGGTGATGGGTAATGGGTGAGTGAATGGGTGGGGGGTGATGGGTAATGGGTGAGTGAATGGGTGTGTGGTGATGGGTAATGGGTGAGTGAATGGGTGGGGGTTGAGTGAATAGGTGGGGGGTGATGGGTAATGGGTGAGTGAATGGGTGGGTGTGGGTAATGGGTGAGTGAATGGGTGGGGGGTGTGATGGGTGAGTGAATGGGTGTGTGGTGATGGGTAATGGGTGAGTGAATGGGTGGGGGGTGATGGGTAATGGGTGAGTGAATGGGTGGGGGGTGATGGGTAATGGGTGTGTGGTGATGGGTAATGGGTGAGTGAATGGGTGGGGGGTGATGGGTAATGGGTGAGTGAATGGGTGGAGGGCGATGGGTAATGGGTGAGTGAATGGGTGGGGGGTGATGGGTAATGGGTGGGGGGTGATGGGTAATGGGTGAGTGAATGGGTGTGTGGTGATGGGTAATGGGTGAGTGAATGGGTGGGGGGTGATGGGTAATGGGTGAGTGAATGGGTGGGGGGTGATGGGTAATGGGTGAGTGAATGGGTGTGTGGTGATGGGTAATGGGTGAGTGAATGGGTGTGTGGTGATGGGTAATGGGTGAGTGAATGGGTGGGGGGTGATGGGTAATGGGTGAGTGAATGGGTGGGGGGTGATGGGTAATGGGTGAGTGAATGGGTGGGGGGTGATGGGTAATGGGTGAGTGAATGGGTCGGGGGAATACATACATTTCTACATCCATGATTTCAGGAAAGTTAGAAGGGGCTATCTGGAGAGTCCATGTTTGGTGGGCCAAAGGCCCACCAAACACAGGTGGTGGGCCGAAGGCCCACCAATAGCCCTCCGCAGGAGCTAGCCAAAAAGTCCGCCCGGAGGGCGGCTTTGCGGCTAGTACTACTAATATATCCATAAGTTTTCTTCTTTAGTCCTCATTATTTGCAAACTACTTACAGTAGAAGCTCAACTTAACGGAACTAGATTTAGCGGCAAGCTCAAGGTAGTGGAAAAAAATATTCCACTTTTCCGTTATTCAATACTTGGTAGCAGAAAAGTTTCAGTAAATGTAACAATATTTGGAGCAGTTCCGCTAACGTCCGCCGACTCATGCGTTTGGGTAGGTTTGGGGGGCCATACAGACCACTGCAGACCCCTATTTGTAGAGGTAAGCTAAAGTTCTTACAGAATTTCATGTGTTAATTGACAGGAAATAAAATCTATGCACAGATGCATACTTATAGGCTATTTATATATTATTCTATGCACAGAGACGTACTTATAGGCTATTTGTATATTATTATCTTGATGTAGCGAAAAACTCGATATAACAGAACAATGCTTGGATGAATTAGCCCGTTAAATTGAGCTTCTACTGTATATATACAACAAAATTTTCATTCTGTGATTTCTACAACTTACAATCCATACCTAAAGCTCCATCCACTTTGGCGGCTTTATGTCAAGTATGGTCACAGTAATTTCCTACCAGATTGTGCACGTCATAGCCATCAGCACTGGGCTTGCTGCTCCACACCACGGGACCCAGGCATGGCGCAGTGAAGTTCATCCTGCAATGCATTACCTCACGTTACAATCATGTCTCATTGTCTCAAGGTCTACCAAAAAAAAAAAAAAAAAAAAAAAAATCTGAAATCTGAAATGACCATAGGGTGCTGAGATATTCATAATGATTAACAAGGTTGTCTCAAAAATGATAGCTTTATATTGCGGTGATATATAATGCAGTTATCTATTACATCATCTAGAAATAATAAAATCAAGTAAGAGGATGAAAGTGTGTGAGAAGACAAGTGTGTGAATAATATTGCAAAGGATTTGTAAATTTATCATTACTTGTAAGACTTTGGTTCCAATATTGATAACATTTTATGTGTTTAGGATGTTCAGTTTAGGATGTTCAAAGTGTTTCATTGCTAAACAAGAATCTGCTTTGTGTTAAGTGCCGCCCTATGTGCTTGACAGAGTGTCTTTTGAAAGTAGAAAAACAATAATCAAGGGTAACTAAATACATGTGTAAATAATTACTTTTAATTTATTGTGGAGCCTCTTTCGCAGATATATTGACTTTGATTATTATGAGGAACACATGAATGAAGAAAGAATCTCATGAATGGTGTGCTCTTATGTAGCCTGTTTGATGTTACCTATCATGTTGCAGATTACAATGCTGTGCCTGTTTGTCTCACTAGTCATAATATTCAAAATCATGTTTACTCTTCCGTGTTGCACCAACAATATGAAGTACAGTATTTCAAATTGGTCCACAAATCACTATGGCAAAACTAGAGACAACACAAATATAATGATGTCAAAGTTCTTCACTAACAAACCCTGATTTACTTCACCTAACAATAGTAATAAGGCCTAACCTACCTTCCTTATACTGAACAGTGTCAAGCTTACGAGTCCTGGGCCACGGGCTTTCTTGTCAAAGGAAGAAAAATGAACAGCTTGCAATAAAAAATTACCTAATGAACTTCCATGGACTTACATATATCCCCCCATAAAATATATATTTTGCTATAAAACAAATAACCCTTAAGTTACTAAAATAGCATGCCAAAATCTACCAGAAAACAATAGTCTAATAAAAAAGTAGCAGAAACCAAAATTAACCATCTGAAAATTCATGACTTCATCCTCACCATCTTTCTGTTTCACGTCATATTTTCCCATGATGTCTTATGAGGTTAGACGGTCGATGATACGCTTCCAATTCTATTGTCGATGTTCATCATTTAAATTTATGGCATGAAATTTACGCCCTGGATGCTCTTCCTGACAGGCAACACCAGTTTTTGACTGAGCACCTAGACTAGGTGGCTCGTTAGCCATGGTAGGCAATCCACCTAGGTCCTAGGTCCTAGGTGGATTGCCTACCATGGCTAACGAGCCCCATCTATCCGAAATAACCTATTAATTTCTGATATTATAACAAAAAATACGACCAAAAGAAAGACACTGACTCCAGATTAGTGTTCAGCGTGCCCAAAAACACATGTGGACCATTTTGTAAATTGAACTGAAATTTCAAAATTTCACCCAAATCTCTGCAAGGGTTCCCCTTAGTAGAATTTTGGTCAAAATTCATATTTCCTTTAATAACTCAATAACTGAGTTTTATGAAAATAATGCATAAAAAAGTTGAGAAAGAGTTTGAAAAGACAATCAGTTTAGAAAACAAATAATTGAGATATTTCTCAATATGTCCATTTCACAAAATATTAATTTTCTCGGAAAGTAAAGATGTAAATAGAATTCCGATTGCAGCATTGGATAGAACTTGCTTCCCCCTGAAATAAATGACTGATCTTTTTATGATGCAGGTAAATGGTAATTTTTCACTTATTTGTCTTACCAGGTGATTACTTGACCAACAATAACCCAATCTAACCCTATGCCATGGCTATTTCAGTGACAAGGACACCATCCATTACGTCGCTGTGACGGAAATGGTTTTTGGATTTTTGGCTGCTGATAATGGACAGCAGCTGACGAATGGCCTGGACAGCAGCTGACGAATGGCCTGGACAGCAGCTGACGAATGGCCTGGACAGCTGACGAACAAGTTTTGCAATTTTACTCTGTAACTATTAGTCCCAGAGAAAAAAATGCATAGAATCAAAGTTGTTAAGTTTGATCAGTTCTATCTAATGCTGCAATCAGTATTTAATTTACATCTATACTTTCCGAGAAAATAGATATTTTGTGAAATGGACATATTAAGAAATACCTCAATTAATTGTATTCTTTACTGATTTTACTGTGGCTCATCAGAAAGGTCTTTTTAAGCCCTATATTTACTGTTCTAAGCATTTTTGTTCGTAAACCTCGTAGTTTTGGAGTTATTAAAGAAAATGTTTTTTGAGTAAAATTTTAAAAATTTCCTGCAAATTTTATATTTTTTATATTTGATCCTTATAAAAATTGATCCCCATGAGTTTTTGGGCACGCTGAACACGAATCTGGAATCCATTTCGGTAAATTTCCAGATGAACACCGAGCTTCCTTTGGTGGACGAAAAAAAAAATTCTGGTAAGTTTTGATGTGTTTAGAATTAATCTGCTCAGTTTTGGTTGCAAATAACTTTTTTTTAGTAATTAATAATTTGCAACATAAGACAAAAAAATAAAAATTTGAACTTAACTGAACCTACACCTAACCTAACCTTTAACTATATAAAAAAAAAAAAAAATTTGCGACAGAAACGGTTAGCAGATTAATTCAAAACACACCAAAACTTAGCAGAAAAAATAGTTTCGTCCACCAAAGTGAAGTCGGTGTCATCTGGAATAATACCTGGATTTCTTCATTCTGAGTACTTTTGAACCTCATTTCCCATGGCGCAATTGAATAATAATGGCGTTACATGTACTACCAAAAATCTACCGTTATTTCAGGCAGAAAGTTAAGTTAGGTTAAATCAGATTAGGTTAGCTTAGAGGTGAGGTTTGGTTTAGTAACAGATGATATCAAGAACAAAAAGAAAATTATCAATATTATTGCAGCGCGAAGAGGAGCAAGGTTAGCGGGGCGGGAGGGGCGGGCACCCCCTACACACGTAAACAAACATTGATTTCCCACAAAAACGACTGCTAGAATTTTCATAACACATTAATACTAGTCTATACAGAAAAGTTTCGGCCTCGACATAGGTGAATGCCCACTACTGAAATGTTACCAAGAATTGGAGCCTATAGGCTATTTCGGGTAGGTGGTGCTCGTTAGCCATGGTAGACAATCCACCGGTTACAGGGAGTTTTGTACACAAGTTGATTCGTACCCAGGTTTTGTTAGTTGTTTCGTACACTGATTTTGAGGTTTTTTGTACATACTGTACCTGGTGTCGAATCATAACTCTAGTAATCAAGTTCGGTAAATTTTTACACTAGGAACGAAATTCCCTACACAATTGGGAGTGTGTTTTCTGTTCATCTTATTGGATTCTAAGAAACATTCTCTCTACGAGCTTCCGTCACAAATCACTACTTTCGGAGATATAAGATGTTTTCAATAGGAACTACCACGTGTAGGCCTCGCGGCCTCTTGTAGCTTCCTTATTTTCTTATGTTCTTATGTTCTTATGGAAGGAGCTGATATGAGATGTGAAAATTAAACTAACCTCACCTCACCATTTGACTCACTAACCAAACCTAACCTAACCTAATCCCACGCTTTAACCTCCTAACTAATGCCAAATCTGCATTAAAAATGTGTCCTGCGGCAAGGGAAGAACAGAGGCGATGCAGGTCACAAGAGGAAGAAGAGTGAGGCGTTCGTAAACATTGACTCTCTCCTCCCTATGAACAACATGTCATATCTCCAAAAGTAATAATTTGTGACGGAAGCTCACAGAGAATGTTTCCTAGTGTAAAATAATACCTCAAGTTCAACTCTGAGCTGAGTGTACGAAATGACTATGGTTTCATATAGACTACGAAACAACTTTTTGGTGTACGAATCTATGGTAAATTTCCAGATGAACACCGAACTTCCTTTGGTGAACTAAACAATTTTTTTCTGTGAGTTTTGATGTTTTGAATGAATCTACTAACCCGTTTCTGTCGCAAATAATTTTTTAAATCTTTTTATGCAACAAAAATGACAAAAAACAAACAAATTGAACATAACCGAACCTATACCTAACCGGTTATAATGGACGAGAACTTCGCGGTCGTTTTCAGAGACACCGACTAATTTTTCTTGGCCTACAATAGGTGCTTTTTCTAATGGAGATAGTTTTATTTTCCGGAAACCCATTTAAAAAAAATATATAGGTAGGCTACAGTATATATATTTCATCACCGAATTTTATGCATGGCTAAGGTTAAGGTTAGGTTAGGTATACTTAGCTAATGGTTAAGGTTAGGTTAGGTTTCATTAAAACCTATAAGGTTAGGTTAGTATACTTGTGGTTAAAGTTAGGTTAGGTTTCATTAAAACCTATAAGGTTAGGTTAGGTATACTTAGTGGTTAAGGTTAGGTAAGGTTTCATTAAAACCTATAAGGTTAGGTTAGATATACTTTGTGGTTAAGATTAGGTTAGGTTTCATCAAAACCTACAAGGTTAGGTTTGGTATGTTCTATTAAATTACTTCTCTGTTATCTGAGACCCTGACTAATTTTTCCCGGCCAAGTTTTAGTGCTTTTTCTGATGGAGATAGTGTTTTTAATGGAAACCGACCATAAAATTCGGTGATGAAATTATTATTATTATTATTTATTTTTAAATAAGGGTTTCCGGATAATAAAACTATTTCCATTAGAAAAAGCACCTATTGTAGGTCAGGAAAAATTAGTCTGTGTCTCTGAATACGACCGCGAAGTCCTCGTGCATTATTACCACCTAACCTAACCTTTACCTAACATAAGGGCATTTTCACAGTAACCTAGGCCATCAGTAATAATTGAAATAAAGCAATGAACTCTATCTCATAATGGGTGTAGCTCATTGTGCTTTTCAGTTAATTGAAGAGCACTTCATGGACAAACATCATCCAAAATTTCAAGGATCTATGTCAATAACTTTTTTTTCAGCGCCCAAAAGTGTTCGAATGTTGGACGGAACTTGGTGTCTCATTTAATTAATTTAATTATTGGAATTGCCATTACTACTGCTTGTATATATGTAAAATGTATCATTTACCACAATCAAAATAGGTTAATATGTTATAAAATATACGCGTTAAATGTAATAAGTATGTATAATTTATATATTCAGCGCCGACATTGTTTATGTTACACAAATTTTTTCGTCCACAATGTTCACTCTGACACATTGGTCTATATCTTATGCCAGAATATATGAAAGTCTATTGTTTTTCATTGATATACAAGACACTATAAGGGACTATATAAGGAAACTTCAAGATTACATATTACTCGTTAACCAGACGACTATTCGACGCATCAAAAACCTTCCGTCCAACAATGTCCACTCCGACACATTTATTGTTTTATATTTTATAATGTGTTACATATCCATAATGTTGATACATATATAATATCCTTGCTTCAATATGAACACAGGCATGTTTTCAATACTATGTTAATTTTTTTTATAAATAATTATAACCAATTGCACATTAATGTGGCCCAACTATGATGTCCACTTGATGTCCACTCCGACACATTACTTGTAGAAGGTATTTGGCTCATATCCTTAACATTTGTGATGCATAATTATATTAAATGTGCAATATGGTTCTTCAGTTGAAATTGGTATATATACAATTGATCCTTCAATAGTCACTGGAACCAAAGTGATAAAAGACAATCTAAATTTTTGTGCTGTGAGACAATGATGGCCTCGGTTACTGTGACAATGCCCATATAACCTATATCAAACCTAACCTAACCTTTACCTTAAAAAAAAAAAAAAAAAAAAAAAAAAAAAAAAAGATTTGCGACAGAAACGGTTCCCTAGCAGATTAATTCAAAACGCATCAAAATTCACCAGAAAAAAATGGTCTTGTCCACCAAAGTGAATTCAGTGTTCATCTGGAATAATACCGAATCTACTGGTGTACGAAACAACTTGTGTACGAACTGACTGCACCCCAATCCACCTAGGGTCCGAGGCGCTCAGCCGAAAACTGGGGTTGCCTGTCAGGAAGAGCTTCGGGGTGTACTCAATACTACTCATGCCGCAGATGTAAACACTCACAGGTCATGGTCATGGAAGACAACAAGGCGTAGAAAATAGGAGCACTCACAGGAATTACAGGAACTACCACGTGTAGGTCTCACGGCCTCTTGTAGCTTCCTTATTTTCTTATGTTCTTTATGTTCTTATGTTCTCACGAAGTGTAAAGTTGGAAGTGTGGAACTCTCACAGACGAGGACGAGTCTCGAGAGACCTGGATTCCTGAACTAGAACTTGAGTTGGGAAGTTGGGAGTCACCCAGCGAAAAGCCGAACTTTCGGTGAAGCCTTTGGTCCGGTGTTTTCCCATACACGTAGTGTTCCTAATAACACTGAGCTGGAGAAAAGAACACATAGAAGACAAGGAATTAAGATCCCGGTCAGGCGTGGTCAAAACCGGGTTGGGGGCGCGGTTACCACCGAGACCACCGAGAGACATCTCGGTGGCCACGTTACCACGCCCTACCGTAGATAACAGTTAAGTGGCCAGTAGGGCTGGGCGCGAAACGATTCCGGAATCGATTCCGACGATTCCACCACATAGGCAGTGGAATCGATTCCACTCAACGGAATCGATTCCTCGGAAAACGATTCCACAGATATTTCACATTGAGTTCTATATAGTAAACAGTGGCGCGTAGAGAGTTGTTTATTATATATATATATATATATATATATATTATATATATATATATTTATATATATATATATATATAATATATATATAATATATATATATATATTATATATACGTATATACATATATATACATATATATATATGTATATATATATATATATATATTTTATATATAATATTATATTATATATATATATAATATATATATATGTATATTTTAATATATATTATATATATAATATATATATATAATATATATTATATATATATATATATATATATATATAATATATATATATATATATATATATTATATATATACCTTTGGACTTTTATATACAACTTTTAACAAATAAATCCAATGCAGGAGTAAGAATAACGATACTACTACTACTACTACTATTACTAATAATAATAATAATAAGAAGAAGAAGAGTAATAATAATAATATTAATAGTAATAGTAATAATGATAATAAAATATGCTCCATAAATCTAACGGGGCGCAGAAGGCAGGATGAATCGTAAGAGCTACACGGAATGGAATCGAAGCATCTCTCTGGCAGCGCAGGAGAGGAAACGATTCCAGAATCGTCTCGTGCTAGACTGAGGTCCTCCCATGCGGCGCGCGAGGCAAGGTAGAGGCAGAGGCGGAGCGCGAGAGAAAACGATTCCGGAATCGATTCCGGAAACGATTCCGGAATCGATTCCACCGATTCCACCAACCTCAAGAATCGGAATCGTGAATTTCCAAGATAACGATTCTTGCCCACCCCTAGTGGCCAGGACAACTTTTTTTTCTGTTTACAAACGTGTGGTGGCGTTAATACTTACATTTCTACATCCATGATTTCAGTAAAGTTAGAAGGGGCTATCTGGAGAGTCTGTCATTTTGTGTCTTCATCTGTGTCATATTATGGCTATAAATGAACAAATGACAAAAATATCTACAAAGTGGCTACCAACAGTAGAGTCGCCATCTAGTGTTTATTACTGAGTGTCGTACCGCTGTCGTCGTCGCCCGAAAAAAAACCGCGTAGCGAAATTTGAAACCGTCTATACTCGCAGATACAAAGCATAAAACAACGCTGAAACAGGGTAGATTATACAGTCATGATATAAACTACTGTGTAACATCTTCAGTGGCACATAAAAATCAGTAGTGATGCTATAATTCGTAATATTTGGCGGCTGGCGACATCACTGCAGGTGGCGACTTTACTGTTATCTACGGTAGGCCTCTACTTCTTAAGGCCTCTTCCATTTGCGACATTTCAAGAACCAGTTCACGGAACCCAAGAGTTCAGGCGTTCCATTTGCGCACGAAACCTGTTCCGAGGCAAAGCGCGTAGTGACTCACCAAAACCCGTGAACTTTCTCTACTCACATTGAGAGGTGGGTAGCTTGGGTAGAGTTTTCAGTTCATAACAAACAATGGTCGCCTTGGGCCCTATTTCTCTTATCGTGAAGGGTTTTCCGCACGCACGAGTCGGAGAGGATGTCAGACGGCATAAAAGAGGCATACATGGCTGGTGGAGCCATGCGTTCCCGCGATCTTAAACTTGATATGATCCCTTCACATAGCAGCTAGCTGAGTTATATCTCTCGTTATCTCTCTCTCGTTATTTCTCATTATCTCTCTCTCTCTCGTTATCTCTCTCTCTTGTTATCTCTCGTTATCTCTCTCTCTCGTTATCTCTCTCGATATATCTCTCTCTCTCGATATATCTCTCTCTCGTTATCTCTCTCTCTCGTTATCTCTCTCTCGTTATCTCTCTCTCTCATCTCTCTCTCGTTATCTCTCTCCCTCTCGTTATCTTTCTCTCTCGTTATCTCTCTCTCTCTCTCGTTATCTCTCTCTCTTTCTCTCTCGTTATCTCTCTCTCTCGTTATCTCGTTATCTCTCTCTCTCTCTCTCTCTCTCTCTCTCTCTCTCTCTCTCTCCCCTCTCTCTCTCTCTCTCCTCTCTCTCTCTCTCTCTCTCTCTCTCTCTCGTTATCTCTCTCTCTCTCGTTATCTCTCTCTCGTTATCTCTCTCTCTCTCGTTATCTCTCTCTCTCTCTCTCGTTATCTCTCTCTCTCTCTCTCTCTTTTCCTCTCTCTCTCTCTCTCTCTCTCTCTCCTCTCTCTCTCTCTCTCTCTCTTCTCTCTCTCTCTCTCTCTCTCTCTTAAATTGCCTCGCCAGCTGAGTATGTTTGTAAACAAAAAACGGGGTTTTTGCGTTCCATTTGTGACACGCGAACTCAACCCTGAACCCAGAACCCAACCCTGAACTGAAAGAACTGGTTCATGCAACTTGGGCACAAATGGAAGAGGCCTTTATTGTGTTTGTGTGTGTTTGTGGCTTGAGTTTTGTTTTTCCAGGGAGGGGGTGCAAGCCCGTCCCCAACCAACCTATGTCAGGGATTGGCCTTATACTGCTTACCGTGGCCAGGGACGCAGAACCCCCTGTAGGGATTAACCCCAGGCTGCCCACTATTTCACCCATAGCTGGGGCTGGATGACCATTGACTCAATAGTGAGTTCATCTGCCTTTAAAGATGGTCTTATTTTTAATGGATTTTAATCTATCTGGGTGTCCAGCATACCCTCCTCACTGGTAAGACCAATTGGGTAGCCGGTTTAGTCGCCGACGATCCGACCATGCGGCTGGTTGTACTGGGTTACATGTTACCAGTAGCAGGGGACAACCCTGACCAGACAGCATGTATCCGTTGCATGTGGTGGTCATATCTTTTTTTGAATGTGCTTAAATAGGAAGCACTCACAACGTGTTCAGCTGAGGAAGGTTGTTCCAGGGGTTTGATTATTTGGTGTGCAAAAGTGTTCTTTGTTTATGTTTTGTTGCACCTTTACCTAAACAGGTGACTTAATTGAGTGTCTTCTTAGGTTAGTGGTGGATAACTTGAAAAAGTCTTGTTTACCTAAGTTTTCTATGCCACTCAAAATTTTTATAGACCTCAATCCTGTCCCCTCTTTTTCACCTATCCTCCAATTTGGGTTAGTCTCTTCAGTTTTTCTTCATAACAAAGTTGTTTTATGCTTGGGACCTAACATATACTTAAAGTTAACCTAAGCGTAACCTAAACCAAATCTAAACCTGACATAGCCAAACCTAGACGTAACCTACCCTAATCCTAATCTAGCCATTATCATATGAAAATAAGTGTTTAATTTAGGTTTCTGAAAGTTAACAGTAGGTGTCCCCACTACACTACATACTGGAGCAGAATATAATATATAGAACTGCAATTGGTAGTGAACGAGATATGGCGGGATAGATAAATACTAATCTTAACCAGGGAGGTGAAATCAATACACATGCGTAAGAGGACTGATGGAATAGGAATGACTAGAAAAAGAAGGTGTCGTTAGCAAGGCTTCACCTCCGCCATCACAGGTAGACTGACGACTTTGATCTCTCTTCTCACACCTCACCTGTTGGGTTTCCACGGGTCACTTGTCCTTTCCACTGCCACTCTTATCATTACCAACACTATTAATAGAGAGAGAGAGAGAGAGAGAGAGAGAGAGAGAGAGAGAGAGAGAGAGAGAGAGAGAGAGAGAGAGAGAGAGAGAGAGAGAGAGACTAGACCCCCTACCGCCTCCCTAAAAAAGACCCTCCTCCCCCAAAAACTAAAAAAAAGACCCCTTCCCCTCAAAAAAAACCTAAAAAGACCCCCTTCCCCTAAAAAAAACAAAAAAAGACCCCTACCCCTTAAAAAAAAAAAAGACCCCCTTCCCCTAAAAAAAACTAAAAGACCCCCTTCCCCTTAAAATCCCAAAAAAAGACCCCCTTCCCCTAAAAAAAACCCCAAAAGATCCCCTCCCCTCAAAAAAAAAAAAAAAGAGACCCCATCCACTCAAAAAAATCCAAAAAAGACCCTTCTCCTCAAAAAAATCCAAAAAAGACCCCCTCTCTCCCAAAAAAATAAAAAAAGACCCCCTCCCCTCAAAAAAAACCCAAAAAAAGACCCCTCCCCCTCAAAAAAAAACCAAAAAAAGACCCCCTCTCTCCCAAAAAAATCCAAAAAAAGACCCCCTCTCTCCCAAAAAATAAAAAAGAGGAATAAAGAAACCATAGAGCAAAGAGGAGAACCAGGAAAAAATACGAATAAAAAAAAAAAAGTTGTAGGATGATGGAAAAATGGAAATGGAGGAAAGGAGAGGGATGGGAGGGATAATGAGGAGGAGGAGAGAGGAGGAGGAATATACAAAGGAATACAAAGGAAAACACAAACAGCAACAGACCCATAGGTCCTTACAAGACTGTTTGCTTTAACTACACTACACTAACTAGATAATAAGAGAGAAAGGATAGGGAAGTAGAAGGCTCCTCCTCACCCACCCATCCTCCAGCCGAAGCTGGCCGGAAAAGAAGTGATACCATGCAATATAGAAAAACTGCATGGAATTTTGGAGGAAAGTTGAAAGCTGTAATCTATGGCTAACTACTACTAGTTTGGGGGTAGGTTTAGTGCTTGATAGATAGGTCATGTTATGTGTGTTTTGTAATGTTGTGAACACAGTGTGGAGGTTCAAGGGTGGTGCGGCAGCCTTGCCTGGCGCTTTCTTGGGAGGCAGCAGTCAATCAGGCCCAGCTCCGTTCAATCCACTGCGGATTGTGTACTTTCCATGTAGGACGCCCGTACACTCAATGCCTCCTGCAGCAGTGACCCCTGGTACCTTAAATCCCGATGGTGGTCACTAACTGTCAGGACCCTAACTGAACCACAGCCCGTCACAGGTCGAGAGTAGTAGTGGTAACCGTTAACTCGGGGCTTCTGTGTGTGTTATGAGTCTAATGTAGTGTTGGTGTAGGCTCAGTGTGGAAGTTCACGGGTGGTGCGGCAGCCTTGCCTGGCGCTTTCTTGGGAGGCAGCAGTCAATCAGGCCCAGCTCCGTTTCAATCACTGCGGTAGTGCACTTTCCAAGTAGGACGCCGTGCACTTCAATGCCCCCTGCAGCAGTGACCCCTGGTATATAAATCCCGATTTGGTGGTCACTAACTGACAGGGCCCTTATGAACCACAGCCCGTCACAGGTCAAAAGTTGTAGTAGTGACCGTTTACTCGGGGCTGTCTGAGACGTGTGGGAGGGGTTGTGTAGACGCGACTCGCAATCATTTTACGCAATGAGGAGTAAGTTTCAGAGGCCCGCGAGATAAATTTATTATTCCGAGATAAACAGTGACAACCGGGGATTTGATATGAAATATTTATCGAGGCGACTTTTAAATGATTCTATTGTATTTGAGTTTACTACGTCTGACGGCAGCCCATTCCATACGTTTACACACGGTTGTGAAGAAGTACTTGCTTCGTTCGTTACAAACCGTTTCCTGCTTATTTTAAATCCGTTGTTTCTAGTTGAGCTTGACCGGTCTAGCGTGAAAAGATTTTCTGGACTACGTTCGTAAATCCGTTGAAGATTTTAAATACTTCGATGAGGTCACCTCTTATCCTTCGTTTTGTTAGTGGGAATAAGTTAAGTTCTTTGAGCCGATTTTCGTACGATTTATTTCGCAATCTAGGTATCATTTTGGGTTACTCTGCGCTGTATTTTTTTCTAGTTACTATGTCCTTTTTTATAATTAAGGTGACCAGAATTGCACACAGATATTCTAGATGGGGGCGAAAAGCGAGTTAAAAAGAGTGAGTATAACTTTTTCAGATTTGAAACTTTAAAGTTCGTCCAATAAAGCCAACCAATTTATTTGCAGTTTTTACTACCTCTATAATTTGGTTTTCGGTTGAGATCTTTCGAGATTATAACGCCTAAATCTTTTCTTTATCAACCTTGTTAGTTGGAAATCGTTCATCCGTAACTTTTATGAGGGTTGTTATTACACGATATGTAGTACATGGCATTTGTCAAGGTTGAAATTCAAATTTGCATGTTTTTGACCATTCCGTTAGCGTGTTTAAGTCGTTTTGTATGAAGTTGGCGCTGAGATTCTGTAGAGGCTATGTTTGTGATTTTCGGTGTCATCAGCAAATTTCGATAGCATCCGCATGGATTCTCTCGTCATGTCATTTATGTATATTAAGAACAGGATAGGTCCGAGAACTGATCCTTGAGGAACACCACTATTTACACTGGTCCAGTTTAGAAGAATTTCCTTTATTAACCACCCTTGTTTACGATTTGACAGCAGTTTTCTATCCAATTTTGAAAAATGGCCTGTTATACCATGAGCTTTTACTTTGCTAATGAGACGCTTATGAGGAACTTTGTCTAACGCTTTTTGAAAATCGAGGTAAACTACGTCTACTGCCCTCGTGTTGTCGTACATTTTGAATACACTATTGTAAAAATCAGTAAGTTTGAGAGGCATGAGCGTTTATTTCTGAATCCATGCTGCGAGTCTTTGATTATGTCATTTTCTTTTTAAGAACTTAACGATTTTGTCTCTTATGATTGGATTCCATTATTTTCCAGCAACTGATGTTAAACTGATTGGGCGATAGTTTCCGGGCTGCGACTTGCTCCTTTTTTAAATATGGGTGTGACATTTGCTAGTTTCCATTCGACGGTACATTTCCGGTGAGTAAAGACTTATTAAATAAGATGGAAAGTGGTTTTTACTATTTCGTTCTTGCTTCTTTTAATATGCGTGGCGAAATTTTATCAGGACCAAGGAGCTTTGTTTATCTTCATGTTATTTATCGCGAGCAAAATGTCACATTCTGAAAGGTTAATGAGCTGAGGCAAGTACCTTTGTTCTGGGTTTTCGGGATGGGTTGATTTTGCGTGTTTTCCACTGTGAAGACTGATGCAAAAAAGTTATTTAGAGTATCCGCCATAGATACTCTTTTCTGTGTGTTCGCCATTTTCCATTTCCAACGGTCCTATGGTTGACGTCATTACTTTTTTCCTTTTAACATAGCTGTAGAATTCTTAGGTTTGTTTGCCATTTCGGCAATACGTACTTCAATTTTTCTTGCTCTGTTTAATGATTTTTTCGTATTCGTTATTCTGTCGTGATCGCGTTTGTCGTGTTCATTTGTGTTTCTATGTGTTTTTCATATGCACGCTTTTAAGCTGCAAGGCTGTCCTTGATTTCGCGGGTCCACCATTCCCGGTTAATGTTGAAAAGATGCCTATATCGCATCGGTATTGAGGATTGTATTGCTAGTTAAGCTTACGGTGAGGAGGAGAGAGGAGGAGGAGGAAGAGGAGAGAGGGAGGAGAGGAGGAGGTAGGAGAGGAGGAGAGGAGGAGAGGAGAGAAAGGAGGTGAAAAGGGTTTAAAAAAACTTTAATTTAAAGGGGATTTTAAAAATTTTTTTTTTTGTTTTATTTTCTGTCTTTTCCCTTTTTTTATTTTTTGCCGGAAAAAATTTTAAAATTAATTTTTTAAAGTCCCTTTTTTTTTTTTTTTTATGGTTTTTTTTCGTTTTTCCCCTTAAAACTGAAAAAAAAAGTTTTTTGGTTGGTCTTTTTTTTCTGGCGCTTTTCCAAAGGCCCTAGGGTTTGGGCCCCCTTTTTTTCCTTTAAAAAAGTGAAATTTCCCTTTTTTGTTTTGTCTTTGGCCCTTTCAATTTTTTTTTGGGGGAAGGGGGGAGAAGGGGGAAACGGGGAGGGGGAGGGGGAAGAGCAGGAAAGGGGAAAAGGGGTAAGGGTTTAAGTTTAAAAAACGCCTTCCATCTAAATTTTTCTAAGTTAATTGGTTTTTTTAAAAAGGGGGGAAAAAAAAAAAAAAGGGGGGAAAAAAAAAAAGGGGGAAAATTTTTTTTTTTTTTCCCCCCCCTTTTTTTTTTTTTTTTTTTTTTTAAAAAAAAATTTTCCCCCTTTTTTTTTTTCCTTTCCTTCCCCCTTTCCCTTTTCCCCCCCTTTTTTCCCCTTTCTTCTTCTTTCCGGGCCCCTTCTTTTTTTTTTTCCCCCCCGGGGTTTTCCAATTTTCCCCCCCCTTTTGGGGGGGAAAACCCCCCCTTTTTTTTTTTTTTTTCCCCTTTCCCCCCCCCCCCCCCCCCCCTTTTTTTTTTTTTCCCCCCCCCCCCGGGGGGGTTTTTTATTTTTTAAAGGGGGGAAAAAGGGGAAGAGGAAGGGGGACGAGGAGGGGGGGGGGGGGTTTAGGAAAATGGGGGGGAGGGGGAGAGAAGGGAGGGGGAAAAAAAAGGGGGGAAGGGGGGGGGGTTTGGGGAAAATTGAGGGGGAAGGGAGAAGTTTGGGATAGAAGAGAGAGAGAGAGAAGAGAGGAGAGAGAGAGAGAGAGAGAGAGAAAGAGAGAAAAGGAAGAGAGAAAAAGGGGGAAAAGGGAGAGGAGAAAAGGGAGAGAGAGAGGGGGTTTAAACCCTTTTCTGCCAAAATAATCTATTTTTAACCATCTATAGCTTAATACGTTTAAAAAAGAGAGAGAGAGAGAGAGAAGAGAGAAGAGGGGGGAGAGAGAGGGGAGAGAGAGAGAAAAGGAGGAGAGAGAAGAGAGAGAAGAGAGGAGAGAGGAAAAAGGGGACACGAGAGTCAGACCAAATTTTCCCTATAAACACATTTCTTACGTTCAGATATTTCTCCCTACCCTCTTCTTTACTTTTACAATCTTTCCTTCCTCATTATCCTCTTCCACACTACTCCACATTACTCCACACTACTTCCACATTATTTTCTCCCACGTGTTTCTCTCCATGTCATTGCCGTTGCTCCACCATTACCTGAGTTCTTGTTACCTAGGACAAAGCCACCAAGACCACAATACAAGACGCCTCGCAACACTAAGGCTTTCAAGACTCTTATTCCTTATAATAGTGAAGGTGTGATGTATACTAAAGGCGTTTTCTGCGGGGGATTTTTGGTTGCAATCGGAAAATTTTCGGTTGCAAACGGTCACAACAACAACAACAAACGGGCCGATCATCTTCCCTGGATGGTTGAACAAGGATCGAAATTTGAGCTTAAGACGTACACACAGACAGACATGTATTTTTCTCTATATATGTATACTAGTGTACCAAAAAAACTTCTCCAGGGTACGGGTAGCATTGTCCTTTTTTTCCCCTCTAAAGTAAAATAAAAAGGGAAATCTCTATTACCAGGGGTAAATTAAAAGATAAAAAAAAAACCCGCTTGGGTGATTCGATAAATATCCCTCAAAAAAAGATATGCCATTTTCAACGATACTCATCTTTTATTTATATTTTTGAAACGCAGATCCTAGTAATTTAGCAGATCTTTCTTCTATCAGTTTTATGGATACACTCTTAGAAAAAAAGGGTAGGAAAAGGGTAGAAAAAGGGTGTTTGTAGTGATGAAATACTGCTACCCTTTTTCTACCCTTACAAATATACCCTTATGGATCGACGCAAATATACCCTTTTCCAACCCTCTCGTCTAAAAAGGGTAGATAAAGGGTAGATGAAGGGTATAATCGGCAGCATCTACCCTCCAGCCTGGACATAGGGTTTAAAAAGGGTAGTGATGGTGCGATGTAACAATTCTACCCTTAATATACCCCTTATTTCTGAGAGTGTAGGAATATTGCGTATAACCTCTACCTGTGCATAACAAGAATAACAAAATATAAATTGAAACTCCTTAATAACACAACAACAAAGGAAAACAATGAGTGTCTATTATTATTATATTTCCTAGTTATTATCATTACATTATTGACATTTCCTAACACAGTGCTGGGAGAAAAGAACACAAAGAAGACAAGAAATGAAGACCCTAAGTGAAACAGCCAAGGGAAGAGTTGACAAGATTCTTAACTAAGGAGACCAAGTTGAAGAGGAGCTATGAAGAGATACTAAGCGTCAAAGGTCACAAGAAGAAGAAGTGACGGCGAGGAACAGCAATAGGAAGTCAAGTTACATACATATATCACGCGGCGCCAAATACATCGTTGCGTTGCGTGTAAGTTGGTATCTGTTGAGGGGAAGTGGGTGGGGAAGTGGGTGAGCAGAAGGTATCAGGTGTCAGTCGTAAGCTGGTCTTCATTAGCACCACCTGTCAGACTTATAGCTTCACCCTCCACACATGATAGAGCCTCACTCACTATTCTCTCTCTCTCTCTCTCTCTCTCTCTCTCTCTCTCTCTCTCTC
>JACEEZ010006337.1:638585-643585 GCA_016584305.1 Chionoecetes opilio | reverse complement strand
CGGTGGGCGTGGGAATGCGAGGCAGTCAGTCAGCCATCACGTCAGCGCAGGGGGCGTGAAGCAAGCAGTGTGTCGCGCCGGGAATCACAAGCACGCCATAGGACACGCCTCGCCACGGTCCCTATAGGCAGGCTAACGGCGGCGGCTTTGAGTCACGGCTTTAATCCATCGCCGCAAACAATGACGCCGGCTCACTTACCCTCCCTTGCTGCACGTTAAATAACCACTGCACGGCTGGGAGTGATAACAATACTAATACTAATGATAATAATAACAATAGTAAATCTCTCCCGTGCAACACAACAAGCAGAATACAACAGTAGTAGGTAGGTACACAATACGCAGTTATGTTAAGTACGTCGCACGCAATTAACACACACACACACACACACACACACACACACACACACACACACACACACACACACACACACACATAATGAAGCAAATAAAAAAATGTAGGTATGGAGACGAGGCCATACGAGTGTCCCTGTAAAATACGACTAGATGAATACAACTAAATGAATACACACACACAGAATACTTACACTCTCTCCCTTCCCCTTTCCCTTTTCCTTTCCCTCTCCCACCCTTGTCACCTCTTCGCTAACTGAAATGCAGGGCAGGTCACCCCATGTCACTCAGCCACCGCAACTTGGCTTTCCGGGTTAGCACGGGTTAATTACCTGTCCGATACGCGTGGAGGGGGAGGTGGTGAGGTGGTGAGGGTGACGGTGTGCTCCTCCTCCTAATCTCCCACTCGTGTGCCGCTGCTGCCCTGCCTTGAATGGAGCAGCTAATCCGCCGCCTGGACGAGATGGAAGGATGAGGCTGAGGTAATCTGGTGGGCGTGATACCTTGGTCATGCAGGGTGGTGAATGGTTGTGACTTGAGGGTTGTCTTCTTCGTCGTGTATACCTGAGATTAAAATTGATGAATGAGATTGAGGAGGATGAGGGAGGGGAGGATAATGGGTGAGGGAGGGAATGAGGAGGATGAAGGAATGAAGAAGAGAAGAATCCTCTCAGTACGTACAACACAGCTACTACTACTGCTACTACGACTACTACTAACACGGTAACTTCTGCTGCATGGACGAAGATCTCGCATTTCACACCGATGAAAAAAAGTTCCGATACTACTGCAGTTTGGTTTGAAAATTACATCTGTGAATGTACGACCTCGGTATGTTCACCCGTGGATCTGGTGTGGCCAAGAGGGCGTTATTATCTCGGCAGTGTATGAATTGCTGTTGAGGTGGGTTGAGGCTGGATCAAGGCGGCTGCGATCCTGCTTGCGTCTTGGTATATCTTCTTGGTCTTGGTCTTGGCGATCTAGGCGTCTTGGAGTCAGGCGAGGCACGACAGTAAATGCGTCCTGAGGCTAATATTAGAAAACTCGATGCCGGAGTAAGGGAAATATTCTTTGACTATTTTGTATCTCTTCACAGGGAGATAAGGAGTAAGGGCAATATTCTTGATGTGACTATTTCTATCTCTTTACAGGGAGATAAGGAGTAAGGGCAGGGCAAGGAGTAAGGACAATATTCTTGATGTGACTATTTCTATCTCTTTACAGGGAGATAAGGAGTAAGGGCAGGGCAAGGAGTAAGGGCAATATTCTTGATGTGACTATTTCTATCTCTTTACAGGGAGATAAGGAGTAAGGACAGGGCAAGGAATAAGGGCAATATTCTTGATGTGACTATTTCTATCTCTTTACAGGGAGATAAGGAGTAAGGGCAGGGCAAGGAGTAAGGGCAATATTCTTGATGTGACTATTTCTATCTCTTTACAGGGAGTAGTATAATGAACCGATAATCTGCTTCATTCTGGCCACCATTATTACCAATCGCGAAACATGAAAATTAATGATAGTTTTATTGGCGCTACTATTAATTATGGTATTTTGATAAGGAAAATCAAGCTGAGTGTCACTTTCAAACATGTAACAGTTTCATTCACGCTTCGCTTCCTCATCCGGATATCAGTGTTATAATGAGGAGTGCGTACTGAGGTGTAAGGGCGCTGTGCCACGGTGCTTGCCTTCCGTGTTGTTGCTAGATGTACTCTTAATTATCTATTCTTATCTAATAATTCTATATCCATATCTATATCTGTAATTCTAATAATATCTATTCTAAAAACTCTATTCTTATCAACTATTCATAGACAGTACGGTAGCGATGCCTTCCCTTGTCCTACGCCCACTCACACCCACCCTCAAGAGTCCACGTGACCCTCTATATACAGATGACCTCAATACTCTATGACCCTATATGACCTGTAGTAAGTGGGTTCCTCCATATCAAAATACATGTTAGGAATCAATACTACTTTTTACATATCAAAATACATAGTAAGGATCAATACTGCTTTTTACCATATCAAAATACACAGTAAGAATCAATACTACTTTTTACCATATCAAAATACACACTAAGAATCAATACTGCTTTTTACCATATCAAAATACACAGTAAGGATCAATACTGCTTTTTACCATATCAAAATACACACTAAGAATCAATACTGCTTTTTACCATATCAAAATACACACTAAGAATCAATACTGCTTTTTACCATATCAAAATACACAGTAAGAATCAATACTGCTTTTTACCATATCAAAATACACACTAAGAATCAATACTGCTTTTTACCATATCAAAATACACACTAAGAATCAATACTGCTTTTTACCACATCAAAATACACACTAAGAATCAATACTGCTTTTTACCACATCAAAATACACACTAAGAATCAATACTGCTTTTTACCATATCAAAATACACAGTAAGAATCAATACTGCTTTTTACCACATCAAAATACACACTAAGTAAGTAATACACACCAATACTGCTTCTTTCCATTTCAAAATACATGTCAGGAATCAACACTGCTTCTTATTTTTTCCTGTTTCCCCTCATAATAGTAACAAACTTCCACCTCATTACCAGTGTCTTGCTACCTTAATGAAATAATATTCTACAGGCTAAAAGAAAACGGGAGGCGGGGGCGACGGGGGAACTTTGTTAAAATGAAAATGAATGCCTTCCACTATCACTCTGACCGCGCTCCCTTCCCCCACTTTCCTCCCTAACTCTATTTATCCGCTGCTACCCTACTTTCAACCTCACTGCACCCCCTCCACGCAATTCCCAGCTCCCCTCTCCACCCACGCTTTGTACTCATCCATCCCACTCAACCTTCCCTCGACCCCCACTCCGCACCCACTCCGCTCTCTATATACTACTCTCTGCGCCCTCTACTTAATTCTCCTCCCATCCATTCCCAATCTGTGCCCCCCACACTACTCTCTGTACCTCTGGCCACACTACCTACTTCCTGGTCGGCATGTGAGGTGGTTAGACGCTCTTTTATCTGACGCTGTGGATGGGATGGAAAGTTAGGACAAGACATCAATTAAAAAAAACGAAGGGAGGGAGATAGATAGATAGATGAGAGAGAGAGAGAGAGAGAGAGAGAGAGAGAGAGAGAGAGAGAGAGAGAGAAGATGAGAGAGAGAAGAGAGAGAGAGAAGAGAGAGAGAGAGAGAGAGAGAGAGAGAGAGAGAGAGAAGAGAGAGAGAGAGAGAGAGGAGAGAGAGAGAGAGAGAGAGAGAGAGAGAGAGAGAGAGAGAGAGAGAGAGAGAGAGAGAACTTGATCTGTGTCTCTCATTTACTTCCTTCCCTCCTTCATCATTCACTAATCATTCACTGCCTTCATATTACTTCATAAATACCACTTTCCTCTATAGAAAATAAAAATGGGTCCATATGAAAAGAAAAAAATGGGTCCGTGCTAAATTAATTAACCTTCCTATCTTTTTACTAAGTTTCTATATGATTTAATACGCAATTTCATGCTTGTGATAAGAGGCAGCGGCGTCTGAAATTGATCTTGAGAACCCAACCTAACTTCTCACCCTTTCCTGACGTCCTGGACACCAAGCCGTCGCCTTCTATTAACTACCTGCACCACCATCGCCTTCGTTTAACCAACTGCACAGCCATTACCGAACACGATCACATGCCAATTCATTTCCAAACATATTCACCGATGCTTTGTGTTTTCCTTATCTCATGACAGCATCAGGAAGCTACGAAAACCTTGAAAATACCCAGGTGGTAAATGTGGTAATTACTTCCTCAGAGGGGCGTGGGAGTAGGGGAGAGGGATGGAGGGACGGAAAGAGGGATAGAGGGATGGAGGGATGGGATGGAGAAAGGGATAGAGGGATGGGAAGGAGGAAGGGATGGAGGGATGGGAAGGAGAAAGGGATGAGGGATGGGAAGGAGGAAGGGATGGAGGGATGGGGAGGTAGGGGTGGAGGGATTGGAAGGAGGAAGGGATGGAGAGATGGAGAGATGGAGAGATGAAGAGGAGGAAGGGATGGAGGGAAGGGAAGGAGGAATTTAAGGGATGGAGGGATGGGATGGAGAAAGGGATGAGGGATGGGAAGGATGAAGGGATGGAGGGATAGAGAGGAAAAGGGAAGGTGGGAGCAGAGGAAGGTGGGGATGATGCGGATATATATATATATATATATAGAAAGTGTACAAAATGTTCAAAAACAATTCCTGTGTTCTCAAATGGAAGATAGCGAATGGCAAATATAATCTGTACTACTTGGTTTCCTGGTTACCTTTTATAGCAATGTCTGATTGTTGTTGGCGATCTTTATCTTCTTCCATTGTTGATCTGTTCTAATCAATGTAGCCTGCAGGTAAAGGAAAACGCTTCTGCTATAATAAAATGGTCTGCTTATATAAAATGGTCGCACTTATAGCGAGTATAGTCTATTTTTTTTTACGAGGGAAAAAATCCTGACCCCTTGCTGTTTACTGACTGATATTTGTTGCCAGGAGAAGGGAACACAACGCTTCTTCTAAATGTCAGCTGTATTTTATCATAGTGAACCATATGATCAGGCAAAGACTACTCTATACTGGACTTGCTATAATGGCATTTCTTCAGTGTATTTTACTGTTTTT
>JACEEZ010006337.1:618585-633585 GCA_016584305.1 Chionoecetes opilio | reverse complement strand
GAACTATGAAATGACCGCATGTCTTTCCGAGTATCACATGTAACACGGTAACTTCTGTTCGTAAACCTTCTGACTCACCTCCCATAAAGGTCGTGTGTTACACTTTGAAACACTTTGAAACACTTTGAAACACTTTATTATACTTATATAGGTCATACATATAAGTAAAAAAAATTGTATTTTATAATAAACATATATAAGCAGCCCATTAGAAGCTAATAAATAGCTTTTTAGGCAGCATTTTTTTGTAAATTTAGTCACAGTTTTATCAAGGTAGTAAATATTACAAAATTGAGCCCAGATCCATCCTTAAATTATAAGAGTGCCAGTAACATGCGATGCTGGCACCTAACCCTAACACTAATTTGTAAATATATAGTTAATTTCATAAATGATAATATCTTATTATACTAGGCACCATGTTTTAAATCACCTTAATTTCATAATTTGGAAACACCATAATTTTAAATTGTATCAGGAAGATAAAGGAGGAGACAGTGATAGTGATAGTTAGTATTGAGATAATATATGTTTTTTATATTGTGTTTTAAATGCATGGATAGTGGGTAATGACTTTATATTCTCAGGTACATTGTTCCATATTTTAGGACCAGTATAGGCAATTGAGTGTTGAAAAATTGTCAGTGTGTGTTGAGGTATTCTTAGGTTTTCACGTGTGCGGGTAGGATAATTGTGTTTGTGGTAACAGTAGTGGTATATTATCTGTACTGAATGATTTATACATGAATGTTGCAATTTGTAACTTATTAAGGTCAAGGAGTTTTAGCATGTTCATAGTCTTAAAAGAGGTTGTGTATGCTCAAAGTAACCACTATTTGTAATGATTCTTATGATTTTCTTTTGAGTAATAAGAAGGGGAAGCAAGTGAGTAGGATACGTATTACACCAGATGGGAGCACAGTATTGTAAATGTGGTAATACATGGGCATTATATAATATCTTTAAAAACATCATTTGGCATGAGATCTCTCACTTGAAGTAATAGAGAGACAATTCTCGATAATTTGAGGACTAATTCAGAGATGTGTTGTTTAAACGTCATTGTCTCATCAAAGGTTACCCCTAATAATTTATGTTGTTTTGTTCTTTGTATTGTAGAAGTATCGTACTTTAAAGGGGGCAATGATTTTACTGGTTTATTGGTAAATAACATATAGTGGGTTTTATCTAAGTTGATTGTTAATCTATTACTGACACACCATTGATGGAAGAATTTGAGGTCACTGTTAGCTGTTTCTATTAGAGTTTCAGGATTCTCTCCACTGATGTAAAAAGTTGAATCATCGGCAAAAAGTATTGATTTTAGATTTGGAAATAATTGGGGGAGATCATTTATGTATATTAGAAAAAGTACTGGACCGAGTACACTACCCTGGGGAACTCCATAACGTATTAATGTGGGTGTTTGATAAGTGATTTGAGAATTTTGTGGATTGCGTTCTGTTGGTAAGATAGTCTTTAAACCAATTTTTTATGACACCCCGGATACCATAGTGTTCTAGCTTTTTTAAGTAATATATCATGTTTGACTGTGTCAAAAGCCTTTGAAAAATCGACATAAATGCTGAGATGAGAATGTTGTAAATCTAGAGTAGAGTAAATTTTTTCAGTAAATTCATTAAGAGCGTCAAAGGTATTCAGGCCTTGTCGAAAACCAAATTGTTTTTTGTTAGGATGGCTTTTTTTTTAAGAAAACTGGTTAGATGGTTTTTTTCATAATTTTCTCAAATATTTTTGAGAAAGTAGTCAATAGGGATATAGGTCTATAGTTCCCAATACAATCTTTAGATCCTTTTTTGTAAATCGGAATTACAGTCGCGTTGTTTAAGACAATGCGGGGAAAATGCCATTTTCGACCGATTGATTAAACAATATTGATAATGGTAAGGCTAAAGCATTACTGTTAGTTTTGATGAGAAATACAGGAATTTCGTGAACATCGTTATTTTTGTTCTTTAAAGAATTTATAACAAGAGAGACATCTTGTGGGAGGACAGGAGGCACTGACATGGATGAAGGGTAATTGCCATTTAGGAATTGGAGTGGGCTACAAGTAGGCAGTGGAGTGTCTTTGTCTAATTTTGGTGCAATATTGGCATAATAATCGTTAAAAGCTTCTGCAATTTCTGAAGGCTGGGTAAGTATTTTGTCGTTTAGTAAAATTTTGTCAACTTGTGTTTTTTTGTAGTTGTTTTTCAGTTCATTAATGGTATTCCATATTTTTCTTGTATATTTTTAAAATTCGTAAATATATTTTTATAATAGGATATTTTTGAATTTCTTATCAGTCTTGTGAGAACATTACGGCGTTCTTTGTAATGGTTTTCAGTTACAGCACCTATTTTATAATCTTTAAATAAGTTATTTTTGGTTTTGACGTATTTCAACACCTTTGATGTTATCCATGGATTGTTTAATCTTTTCTCAGAGAGGTATTTTGTTTTTAATGGAAAACATGCATTGTATATTTGCATGATTTTGCTAAGAAATTCATTATAGTTAAAATTTATATCATCGTATCAAAAAGATCGTTCCAAGATATGAGTTGAAGCTTCTCGGAAAAAAGTTGTTTATTTTCAGGAGTAAAATTTCTATATACTATTTATGGAGCTTATTATTTATCTGCGGTAGAGAAAAATTTAAGAAAATCGGTAAGTGGTCGGATATAGGGTAGTGTATTATTCCGGAAGTGAAATCTCTAGAAAAATTTGTATATATGTGATCTAATAGGGATGGTTCAGCTAAATTTAGGGTATCTGGAAATCTAGTTGGTCTTGCAATGTGAGGAAAAAAATGTAGGGTTTGTAAATTACTAAGAAAATTATTTGTTGGAATGTGTGTATTATGTTCCAGTAAATTAATATTAAAATCCCCAATGAGTATAAATTTGTTGTTGTTTACCCTATCCTGAAAAAGTGTGTTCATTATGTCAACAAATTCATCTACGGCTACATGTTTAGTATTTGGTCTATAGATTCCACATAATAAAAAATTCATTGTATTTGTGGCTATCTTAATTGTATTGATTTCTATTTTGTCATTAATAAAAGTTAAATCACGTTGTTGACCAGAGTTTAAAGAATCAGATATAAAGATGGAAACCCCTCCATGAGCACGTGTGGTCCTAGTAAGGTGGTAAGAGTGATAACCTGAGAATTCGTGAAGGAAAGTATTTGTACTAGTCAGCCATGTTTCTGTGATGATGATTATATCAGGCATACAGTGAAAACACTTAAGGAAAGATTTTATATTATCTGAATTTTTTTGCAGTGATCTACTACCACTGTTAGCGGGGAGGACAGGGAAGGGAAGGAAACGGGCGGAGCGAGGAGGTACGAAGGGTTGTGCAGATAATATATTGTGTTTTGTAAAGTGTGTTGCCTCTAAAAAGTGATCAGGTTGCTATTAACTAAAGACAACTAAAGAACTAAACTACTAAATAACTCAAAGAACTATTACTGCTACTACTAAACTAATTACTACGACTAAACTACTAAGGAACTCAAAGAACTACTACTACCACTAAACTACTAAACTAATTACTACGACTAAACTACTAAGGAACTCAAAGAACTACTACTACCACTAAACTACTAAACTAACTACTACGACTAAACTACTAAGGAACTCAAAGAACTACTACTACCACTAAACTACTAAACTAACTACTACCACTAAACTACTAAGGAACTCAAAGAACTACTACTACCACTAAACTACTAAACTAACTACTACCACTAAACTACTAAGGAACTCAAAGAATCTACTCCTAATCAAGTTAGACTAACTCTAAGAACTTAAGATGTATACCTGAAACTCGTGAAGAAATATAACTGAACTACTAGATCAAGCCATATACTCTACTAAGACTCAAGAACTTATACCATACTAAAACATGAAATAAGAAAGAATATATACAATTAGATAATACTACCATAAGTACTAAAATAAACAGCTGAAACACTATACTAGGAATAAATAATATTATCTGAATTTTTTGCATGATCTACTACACCACTGTTAACTAGGACAGGAAGGCAAAGAAACTGCGACTAGAGTACAACTTGCAGATAAACTACTATGCTATACTTAAAGCTAGATACTATGCCTCTAAACTACAAGTGAACTCAAAGATACTATATAACTAAAACTAACTAAAAACCTAAGACTAACTACTAAAACTCAAAGAACTATACTACTACACTACTACTAAACTAATTACTACGACTAAACTACTAAGGAACTCAAAGAACTACTACTACTACTAAACTACTAAACTAACTACTACCACTAAACTACTAAGGAACTCAAAGAACTACTACTACCACTAAACTACTAAACTAACTACTACGACTAAACTACTAAGGAACTCAAAGAACTACTACTACCACTAAACTACTAAACTAACTACTACCACTAAACTACTAAGGAACTCAAAGAACTACTACTACTACCACTAAACTACTAAACTAACTACTACCACTAAACTACTAAGGAACTCAAAGAACTACTACTACCACTAAACTACTAAACTAACTACTACCACTAAACTACTAAAGAACTCAAAGAACTACTACTACCACTAAACTACTAAGGAACTCAAAGAACTACTACTACCACTAAACTACTAAACTAACTACTACCACTAAACTACTAAGGAACTCAAAGAACTACTACTACCACTAAACTACTAAACTAACTACTACGACTAAACTACTAAGGAACTCAAAGAACTACTATACTACTAAACTACTAAACTAACTACTACCACTAACTACTAAAGAACTCAAGAACTACTACTACTAAACTACTAAACTAACTACTACACTACTACACTAACTACTAAGAACTCAAAGAACTACTACTACTACCACTAAACTACTAAACTAACTACTACACTAAACTACTAAAGAACTCAAAGAACTACTACTAACTAAACCACTAACTAACTACTACAACTAACTACTACTCAACTATACTAAACTACTAAGGAACTCAAAGAACTACTACTACACTAAACTACTAAACTAACTACTACGACTAAACTACTAAGGAACTCAAAGAACTACTACTGCTACTACTAAAACACTAAACTAACTACTAGTACTAAACTACTAAAGCACTAGAGACGAAGACAAGAACAAAGCTGGAGACGACGACGACGACGACGACGAAGAAGAAGAAGAAGAAGAGGAAGGCAAAGGAGGAAGAGGAAGAAGAACAAACAGAAGAAAAAGAAAAGAAATATAGAAATGTAGTGAAAATGAGATGAAAAAGAAGATAAATAACAAAAAACAGTTACTAAACAAGCATACACACACACACACACACACACACACACACACACACACACACACACACACACACACACACACACACACACAACACCCCCCCCCCACACAATCTTCTGACAATGCCACTTTCGGCACCATTTCTCACATTCACTCACACCCCTCGTCTCTCTCTCTCTCTCTCTCTCTCTCTCTCTCTCTCTCTCTCTCTCTCTCTCTCTCTCTCTCTCTCTCTCTCTCTCTCTCTCTCTATACCAGCCACTCCTCACTGCATTTACGTAAACCTCAACCCTTCACCTTTGACCTTGACTGCCGTGACCTATGACCTATGAGAGCACAGCCTCCCACGCCCTCCTCCCCTACACCCACATTCTGTTGACCTACACTGCCAATCACTCACTCATTTAATTTTTCCTTCCTCTCCCTTCCAATGCCCTTGATCACTTTACCCTCTGGCTCTTTGCCTCTGTACAAACACAAACAAAGGATAGCCTTTACTCTGTTTCTTTTTAACGAGGCGAAAAATCCTGACTCCTTGCTGCTTACTGACTGATATTTGATGCCAGGAGAAGGGAATACTACGCTTCTTCTTAATTACAGTTGTATTTTATCATAGTTAACCATATTATCAGGTAAACATAGGCATCATTTTAAGCATGAGACCTTAAGATAGATTGGAATTTTTGCCTCGAAAAAAAAAAATAGACTATAGTGTCCCTCAATACTAAATATACGTAGCACTTTAATGTATTAGTGTGTGTGTGTGTGTGTGTGTGTGTGTGTGTGTGTGTGTGTGTGTGTGTGTGTGTGTGTGTGTGTGTGTGTGTGTGTGTGTGTGTGTGTATTCATCTAGTTGTATTTTACAGGGCCAGAGCAATGCTCGTGTGGCCCCGTCTCCATATCAACATTTTTATATCATTCATCCTTAGTGCTTTGTGTTGGCCGAAGCCACACCCCGGAGAGCAGGTCACAAACCCCGGCTAACACCCGGTACCCATTCACTGCTGGGTGGACAGGGGCTCAGGTTTTAAGGGAAACAACACATTTGTTTCCGCTCCGCCCGGGGATCGAACCCGGGACTTCTCGGTTGTGGACCGAGCGTGCTATCCCTTACACCACGGAGTACCTGTGGTGTGTGTGTGTGTGTGTGGTGTGTGTGTTGCGAGCGCGAGCGCGCGCGCGCGTGTGTGTGTGTGTGTGTGTGTGTGTGTGTGTGTGTGTGTGTGTGTGTGTGTGTTTAATGTTAAAGCGGAACAGAGGCGGTCGTTCATGTCACATGCACGTCAGCTTCTGGCTACGTAGCTACTCTAACAACAATAAACAAAACATGTAACAATACTACACACATATAAACAACTAAATAAAATAACTAATATATATGAAATACACTAAACAACACAGAACTATACAAAAAATATATGTAAGGTAATCTACGATATTGTTAAACTCGTTTTGAACTTATAGCTAATAATACAGGAGGAGGAGGAGAGGAGAGAAGGACTAGGAGGAGGAGAGAGGATGCTGCTTAAGGAGAGAGAAGAGAGAGGAGAGAGAAGAGGAGAGAGGAGGAGGAGGGAGGAGGAGGAGGAGGAGGAGGAGGAGGAGGAGGAGGAGGAGGAGGAGAGGAGGAGGAGGAGGAAGAGAAGAGGAGAGGAAAGGAAAAGAGGAAGAGAAGGAGGAAGATAAGAAGGAGGAGGAGGAGAGAGGAGGAGGAGAGGAGGAGGAGGAGGAGAGGAGAGGAGGAGGAGGAGGAGGAGGAGGAGGAGGGAGGAGGAGGAGAAGAGGAGGAGGAGGAGGAGGAGGAGGAGGAGGAGGAGGAGGAGAAGGAGAAAGAGGAAGAGAAGGAGGAAGAGAAGGAGCAATGTGGTTGGCAGCAGAAGGGGGAAAACATCTGGGCAAAAACGGAGCATCATCTGGAAGCGAACGTCACGAGAGAAGGCAACAGAAATTCCAATTACCAGCCACAAAGACTTTCCTCTGGGCCAAGCAGGACACGGGCGCCGCTCTGCAAGCCCGCCCGCACGTCCACACACCCACACGCCCATCCCACCCGTGTCTTCTTAGCTTAAAACAAGATGTCGAGGGATTTAAACTTTTCGCACACACTTTAACTTCCCTGGTGGTCGGTCGGTCGGTCGGTCGGTCGGTCGGTCTCTCTCTCTCTCTCTCTCTCTCTCTCTCTCTCTCTCTCTCTCTCTCTCTCTCTCTCTCTCTCTCTCTCTCTCTCATACACACACACTGGAATGGTTGAGTAGTTTTTCTGTTACTTTTTCTTCCAGCATTCTTCATTGTTGTTGTTGTGTTAAAGTTAAGCTTTCGTTTCCTTCCCATCTTCCTTTATTTCCTCTATTACCACGTCTATCTAATGAAATAATACGGTCCACATTAATCACGAAGGAGGGAGGAACGGCCTGCAGAAGAAGTGGTCGATGGGAGGAGCGAGATGTGAGGCAAGAGAGAAAAAGGGTTGACGGAGAGAGAAGAAAAAAAAAAGGAAAATGGGGCACTACTTTTTTGAGGTAGCCAAGAAAATAATGAGACAATTACACGAATTTCTGCAAGGAGGCGGAGGAGGAGGAGGAGGAGGAGGAGGAGGAGGAGGAGGAGGAGGAGGAAGAGTAGGGAAAGGAAGAGGAGGAAAAAATGGAAATGATCGAGGTAGTGGAGGAGGAGGAAGAGGAAGAGTAGGGAGAGGAGGAGGAATAGGAGGAGTAGGGAGAGGAGGAGGAGAGGAGAGTAGGGAGGAGGAGGAGGAGGAGGAGGAGGAGGAGGAGGAGGAGGAGGAGGAGGAGGAGAGGAGGAGGAGGAGGAGGAGGGAGGAGGAGGAGGAAGGAGGAGGAGGAGGAAGGAGGAGGAGGAGGAGGAGGAGGAGGAGGAGGAGAGGAGAGAGGAGGAGGAGGAGGAAGGAGTAGGAGGAGGAGGAGGAGGAGGAGTAGGAGGAGGAGGAGGAGGAGGAGGAGAGAGGAGGAGGAGGAGGAGGAGAGGAGAAGTAGGAGGAGGAAGAGGAGGAGGAGGAGTAAGAGGAGGAGAGTAGAGAAGGGAAGAGGAGGAGTAAGGAGAGGAAGAGGAGTAGGAGAGGAGGAGGAGGAGGAGGAGGAGGAGAGTAGGGAAGGGAAGAGGAGGAGTAAGGAGAGGAAGAGGAGGCAAAAATGGAAATGATCGAGGTAGTGGAGGAAGGGAAAATAAATGATAGGAGTGGATGTGTGGAAGGGGCAGGCTGGAAATCTAAACTAAAGTGGTGAGGCGCGAATAGTTTAGAGTGATGTATTTTAGACCCAATCACTGCCATCCCTTAATGCGTTCCCTTCCCTTCCAGGCAGCACAACACATCAATACTCTCCTATCCCACTCCTCTTCCCTCCTGCCTTGCTTTCCTCCCTATTTCACTATTCCTGTTGCCTTTCATCACACATTAAAATCCTCCACTCTTCCTCTCCTTTCTATCTTCTTCCCATATTCTCTCTCTCTCTCTCTCTCTCTCTCTCTCTCTCTCTCTCTCTCTCTCTCTCTCTCTCTCTTCTCTCTCTCTATCTCTCTCTTCTCTCTCTCTCTCTCTCTCTCTCTCTCTCTCTATCATTCTCTATCTCTTCTCTCTCTCTTTCTATGTCTTCCTTCTCTCTCTCTCTCTCTCTCTTCTCTACTCCTTCTCTCGTCTTCTCTCTCTCTCTCTCTCTCTCTCTCTCTCTCTTCTCTCTCTCTTCTCTCTCTCCTCTCTCTCTGTCTCTCTCTTCTCTCTCTCTCTCTCTCTCTCTCTCTTCTCTATCTCTTCTCTCTCTCCTTCTCTCTCTTCTCTTTCCTCTAAGATTTCTCCATTTCTCTCTCTCTTCCTTTTATCTTTTTCACCTTCTCTCCTCTCTCTCTCCCTCTCTTTTCTCTCTCTCCCTCTCCTCTTTCTTCTCTCTACTTCTCTCCTCTCTCATCTCATCTCTCATCATCGCATCTTCTTTACCGTAAGCATTCCATTTACTTTTTGTTCTCCTTTTATTTCTGCCTATTCTCTTTCTTGTACGTCTCTTCTTGCTTAATGATCTCAGTTTTTGTTCTTTCCTACCTTCTATCGTCTTCTCTGCTTGTTTTCTCTCTCTCTTCTTCTTGCACTCTCTCTCTTCTCTGCTCTTCTCGTAGCAGGTCTTATTGTTCTCTCTTCTAACCAGTGTTATTTGTTGTCGCTTGTTGTTTTTTACTCGTGTTTTTTATCGTTGTCTCCTTGTGCAGGTTTCCTTGTATTTTGTTAGCTAGCTGGGTTTCTTCTGTGTTGTTACCTGTTCATTTTTGTTGTTATGATCAGCAAGGTTTTTGCCGTTGGGGGTCGGGATTGACGGTGTTGTTGTTGTGTTGTAGCAGGTGTTGTTGTTGTAGCAGGTGTGTTGTTGTGTTGTGGTTGTTGTGTTGTTGTAGCAGGTGTTGTTGTTTTTGTAGCAGGTGTTGTTGTTGTTGTAGCAGGTGTTGTTGTTGTTGTAGCAGGTGTTGTTGTTGTTGTAGCAGGTGTTGTTGTTGTTGTAGCAGGTGTTGTTGTTGTTTGTAGCAGGTGTTGTTGTTGTTGTAGCAGGTGTTGTTCTAGTTGTTGTTGTAGCAGGTGTTGTTGTTGTTGTAGCAGGTGTTTGTATTGTTTTTTAGCGTTTTTGTTTGTCTTTCTTTTTTTTTTTTTTTTTTTTTTGCTTCTGTTTTTCTGTCTTTTTTATTTTTTTTTTCTCATGTTTTGTATTGTCATTTTTTTTCTCTTTTTGTTTGTCATTTTTTTTTTTCATTTTCTTGTTTTTGCATTTCTTGCATTCTTTTTTTTTTATTTCTGCTTTTTCTCTTTTGATGTCCATTTTTTTTTCAACCTCTCTCTTTCTCTCTTTCTTCTTTCTCTTTTTAAGCTTCTTTGTTTTCCTCTTCTAACTTTTATTTCAGCTTTTTCTTTTCTTACTCTTTTCTTTTTACATTTGCTTCTTCTTCTTCCTTCCAGTTTTCTTCCTGTACATGCAAGCTATAGCTTGGGCTCCTCCTCCTCTCCCTCCGTTTCTTCTTCCACCTTCCTCTTTCTTCTCTCATATCTTCTCATTCTCAGTTGCAGGTCACGAAATCAAGGTCAAGACAAGTTTCTTTAAGACCAGTGAGGAGGATCGGGGAATTGACGGTGTTGTTGTTGTTGTTGTTGTAGCAGGTGTTGTTGTTGTAGCAGGTGTTGTTGTTGTGTTGTTGTTGTTGTTGTTGTTGTTGTAGCAGGTGTTGTTGCTGTTGTTGTTGTTGTTGTAGCAGGTGTTGTTGTTGTTGTTGTAGCAGGTGTTGTTGTTGTTGTAGCAGGTGTTGTTGTTGTTGTAGCAGGTGTAGTTGTTGTTGTTTTTGTTGTTGTAGCAGGTGTTGTTGTTGATGACGGTGTTGCTGTTGTAGCAGGTGTTGTTGCTGTTGTTGTTGAAGCAGGTGCTGTTGTTGTTGTTGGTGTTGTTGTTGTAGTAGCTGTTGTAGTTGTTGTAGCAGGTGTTGTTGTTGTCGCAGGAGTTGTTGCTGTTGTTGTTGAAGCAGGTGCTGTTGTTGTTGTTGGTGTTGTTGTTGTAGTAGCTGTTGTAGTTGCTCAAACACAGGTATTTAACAAACTCAAAATAATAAGAAAAAAAGGTATCACTGTAAGATGAAACCTACATGAGGAAGAAGGAAGCAATATAGCAAGACAGGGAGGAACATGTAATACGAGACAGTGAAGGATATCTTATGCTCGTATTCGTAGTCACATACCATGATTGCTCGTGGTAATTGCTATGATTTTGTTCCATTTCTACTCAGTCAAAATTATTCACTTGATCTTGTAGCTGTCATGGAAAGTACTAGAGCAATCATACAGTACTCCTATTGCAATCACAACAGAGCTGGCATGACATATTGATTTAATTAGGATAAAACAGAAAGTGGACAATGACCACGTACAATGATGGTATGTGACTACGAATACGGGCATAATTCACCCCTTATGAAAGCACGTGGTCCGTACAAAACCTTTATCACACAAAATAACTCACAAATATAGATAGATACTGATAAATAAACCCATAAAACTACCTAAAACGGCTTGAAACACTGAAAACATAACTCATAAACCACTAAAAATAACATTGACCGGTTTAACATTAGCACGTAAATCCACCCTAATCGTATCTACCCTCATTACTACCTGTTCTACTACGATTTCTTTTCTAAAGTCGGACAAAATACATACACACGTTCACAGGAACAATTAGAAGATAAAGATAATCTATTCCCTCAGCAGAACTATTCTATTAGTGACGCCGGTTCAGCCTTCAGGCCTAAGCCAGTAGATATTAATAGTGTTGTTTTAACTATTAAATCTCTTAAATCTACTAGTTCTATCGGGTCTGATGATATCTCGTTACAGTTCCTTAGAGACGGCCTTTGCGTAATTATTTCTCATCTCACCTGTATTATCAATACGTCATTAATAACCGGTAAGTTTCCGGCGGCCTGGAAACACGCATTGGTAGTTCCTCTCTTTAAAAATGGTGACCCTAACTGTGTAAGTAATTACAGACCTATATCGCTTTTACCAATCAGTTCTAAAATACTTGAAAAAATTGTTGCTAACCAGCTCTCACATTACCTAGAATCTAATAAGTTACTCTCTGGCAGTCAACACGGATTTCGACCAAAATTGTCTACTGAAACAGCTCTCACTTTAATTACAGACAAACTGTATACCAACATAGACAGCAAAAATATATCTCTGTTAACCTTGTGTGATCTTTCAAAAGCGTTTGATAGTGTGGACCACAAGATTCTCTTAAATAAATGTGCTAAACTTAATATTGATGAATTTTGGTTCAGAAGTTACTTAAACAAAAGAACTATATCTGTTCGTCTGGAAAGTAACGTGTCTACTATGCAAAACATTAACTATGGGGTACCACAAGGTTCAATACTTGGTCCTATATTATTTGGAATATATGTGAATGATTTATCGGAACATGTAAACTGCTTTCTAGTACAATATGCTGACGATACCCAGTTTTTACATACAAGTACACTTGACAATATTGATAAACTTATCAAAGACATTGAGGACACTCTGATCAAATGCAGACATTATTTTCTAATTAACGGACTAATGTTAAATTCTGCTAAAACACAATGTATATTTATAGGGAACCGTCAGCTCTTGTCTCGTATTCCCCCCAACACTACCTTAAACTTTAATGGTGACATAATTCATCCAAGTAATTATGTAAAAAATCTGGGAGTTTACATGGACCGATACATGATATTTGATGTACATGTCAGTGAGTTAACTAAAAAGGTAAATGGCATTTTAATGTATATTAATAGAATAGGAGATCTTTTTGATAAGCAGACTAGGATTATCGTCACTCAATCACTTGTATTAACCTTAATTGAATATTGCATAAGAATATGGGGCACCACTAATGAAACACTTTTATCAAATGTACAAAAAATACAGAATTTTGCAGCCAAAGTAGCCATCGGAGGAGCCAGAAAATATGATCACGTATCTCCTATTTTCAGAGAATTAAAATGGCTGAAAATAAAACAAAAACACGAGTTTGACGTTTGCACAACAATGTATAAGATTTTAAGAGAATTTTATCCAGACTGGCTTTTTACTGGTACTTTTAATACTGTACATGACGTCACAAACAATGTTACCAGACAGAATAACAAGCTGTATGTGCCGCGCTCCAGGACCTATAGTGGTGAGCGGCGCCTTGCCGTACTGGGTGCCAAGCTGTGGAATGAACTCCCAACCGCTGTCACGCAAGCTATATCTCTGAGTTCCTTCAAGGTTGCACTCAAAAACTCCTTTTTAGCAAATAATGTTTAGTTTTATCATCTTATATGGCCTACTCTCATTTTACTGAATTGTTGCAAGTTTATTTTTATTTTTATTGCTTTGATGCGCTGGTACGATTTTATTCTTTTACGTCACTGTCTTTTATATATATTTTTAGCTTTTTGACGAGTGTGCATACACAATACGTTGTTCTAAGTGTAGTAGTTTTATTTAGTTTTACTTGATAATTATTATATTTTATTCTTAATTAGTTTGCATTACATTATCAGTAATTTTTATTATGTTTTTTGTATCTATTCATATCTGTAAAGATGTAATAATGTGCTTAATAACCACCATTGGTGGAATAAAGAATCTGAATCTGAATCTGAATCTGAATCTGAATCTGTTCCACCCATTTGCAGGGAACTTAATGGGTTGTTATAGGTGCTCTACAGCTCACTGGTTATTAAAATGGTAGTGCGACGCGTGGGGAAAGTACAACACTAAAAACAGAGTCATGTTTGGAGTAGAATCATAGGAAGGAAATAACGAAGGGGACGAATATAGCACAATTAAATGCACCCAGACCCATAACGCGTGGAAAAAGTACTATAGGAAAAAAGTAAAGACATATATCACGATTCCTTTTATACATGATTTTGGTGTCATTAATTATTTCACATCATTCACAAAAGATAAACAAAACTAATAAAGTAATCAGTTAAAATAAAACACAAATCGAAAATAAGAAATAAGAAAAAGAAGTCAAGACAAATATCACGATTCCTTTTACACATTATTTTGGTGTCATAAAATGTTTCACATCATTCCAAAAAGATCAACAAAATAAATAGAGTAAATGTGTCAAGCTGTGTCTAAGCGGATTATATGGCCAGGATCTTGTAAGCTTAGAGACGATAGATTAGATAATGATAGAGAGAGATAGAGAGATACTTAGGGAGATAATATGGTTTCCTGCAAGATCTGAGCTTTATTGAACGGTCTGCTGTCACTGTCATTCCTTCGGCGTTCCTCACAGACAGAATGACTAGGAAAAGTTTGCGGATAATGTAGAGATAGTGATACAGAGAGATAGAGAGATACTTAGAGAGATAATGTGGTTTCCTGCGAGATCCGAGCTTTATTGAACGGTCTGCTGTCACTGTCATTCCTTCGGCGTTCCTCCCAGACAGAATGACTAGGAAAAGTTTGCGGATAATGTAGAGATAATGATACAGAGAGATAGAGAGATACTTAGAGAGATAATGTGGTTTCCTGCGAGATCTGAGCTTTATTGAACGGTCTGCTGTCACTATCATTCCTTTGGCGTTCCTCCCAGACAGAATGACTAGGAAAAGTTTGCGGATAATGTAGAGATAATGATACAGAGAGATAGAGAGATACTTAGAGAGATAATGTGGTTTCCTGCGAGATCCGAGCTTTATTGAACGGTCTGCTGTCACTGTCATTCCTTCGGCGTTCCTCCCAGACAGAATGACTAGGAAAAGTTTGCGGATGATGTAGAGATAATGATAGAGAGAGATAGAGAGATACTTGGAGAGATAATGTGGTTTCCTGCGAGATCTGAGCTTTATTGAACGGTCTGCTGTCACTGTCATTCCTTCGGCGTTCCTCCCAGACAGAATGACTAGGAAAAGTTTGCGGCTCACCAGGAAGGGATTAAAGTGACGGGAAGAAAACAAGGGTACAAGGGAAAAAGGTGTAGGCATAAAGTTCAGAGCTCGTCCGAAAAAGATTAAAAGTACAAGGGAGGGATATAAGGATTAACAATTAAAGGACAATAGGATACAAGAGACAAAGGAAGGACAGAAGGACACTAGGATAAAAGGGTACAAGGAAAAAGAGGAGGTAAAAAGAGTTCGTCAGAAAAGGATTGAATACAGG
>JACEEZ010006337.1:593585-611085 GCA_016584305.1 Chionoecetes opilio | reverse complement strand
TGCCTTCCCATTTATTTACCCTTAGTTCCCTGCCTTCCCCATTGTATTACTTAGTTCCCCTCCCCATTATTTACCCTATTCCCTACCTTCCCATTTATTTACCCTTAGTTCCCTGCCTTCCCATTTATTTACCCTTAGTTCCCTGCCTTCCCATTATTTACCCTTAGTTCCCTGCCTTCCCCATTTATTTACCCTTAGTTCCCTGCCTTCCCCATTTATTTACCCTTAGTTCCCTGCCTTCCCCATTTTTTACCCTTAGTTCCCTCCTTCCCCCATTTATTTACCCTTAGTTCCCTGCCTTCCCCATTTATTTACCCTTAGTTCCCTGCCTTCCCCATTTATTTACCCTTAGTTCCCTGCCTTCCCCATTTATTTACCCTTAGTTCCCTACCTTCCCCATTTATTTACCCTTAGTTCCCTGCCTTCCCCATTTATTTACCCTTAGTTCCCTGCCTTCCCCATTTATTTACCCTTAGTTCCCTGCCTTCCCCATTTATTTTACCCTTAGTTCCTACCTTCCCCATTTTATTTACCCTTAGTTCCCTGCCTTCCCCATTTATTTACCCTTAGTTCCCTCCTTCCCCATTTATTTACCCTTAGTTCCCTGCCTTACTTCTTCCCCATTTATTTACCTTAGTTCCCTTCCTTCCCCATTTATTTACCCTTAGTTCCCTACCTTCCCCATTTATTTACCCTTAGTTTCCCTACCTTCCCCATTTATTTACCCTTAGTTCCCTACCTTCCCCATTTATTTACCCTTAGTTCCCTACCTTCCCCATTTATTTACCCTTAGTTCCCTACCTTCCCCATTTATTTACCCTTAGTTCCCTGCCTTCCCCATTTATTTACCCTTAGTTCCCTGCCTTCCCCATTTATTTACCCTTAGTTCCCTGCCTTTCCCATTTATTTACCCTTAGTTCCCTACCTTCCCCATTTATTTACCCTTAGTTCCCTGCCTTTCCCATTTATTTATCCTTAGTTCCCTGCCTTTCCCATTTATTTACCCTTAGTCCCTACCTTCCCCATTTATTTACCCATAATCCCCTCCCTACTTTCCCCATTTATTTACCCTTAGTTCCCTACCTTCCCAATTTATTACCCTTAGTTCCCTACCTTCCCCTTTATTTACCCTTAGTTCCTGCCTTCCCCATTTATTTACCCTTAGTTCCCTGCCTTCCCCATTTATTTACCCTAGTCCCTACCTTCCCCATTTATTTACCCTTAGTTCCCTACTTTCCCCATTTATTTACCCTTAGTTCCCTGCCTTCCCCATTTATTTACCCTTAGTTCCCTGCCTTCCCCATTTATTTACCCTTAGTTCCCTGCCTTCCCATTTATTTACCTTAGTTCCCTGCCTTCCCATTTATTTACCCTTAGTTCCCTGCCTTCCCATTTATTTACCCTTAGTTCCCTACCTTCCCCCCATTTATTTACCTTAGTTCCCTGCCTTCCCATTTATTTACCCTTAGTTCCCTGCCTTTCCCCATTTATTTACCCTTAGTCCCTGCCTTCCCCATTTTTTACCCTTAGTCCCTGCCTTCCCCATTTATTTACCCTTAGTTCCCTACCTTTTCCCATTTATTTACCCTTAGTTCCCTGCCTTCCCCATTTATTTACCCTTAGTTTCCCTTCCTTCCCCATTATTTACCCTTAGTTCCCTGCCTTTCCCATTATACCCTTAGTTCCCTGCCTTCCCTTTATTACCTTGTTCCCTACCTTCCCCATTTATTTTCCCTTAGTTCCCTGCCTTCCCCATTTATTTACCCTTAGTTCCCTGCCTTTCCCCCTTTATTTACCCTTAGTTCCTACCTTCCCCATTTTTACCCTTAGTTCCCTACCTTCCCCATTTATTTACCCTTAGTTCCCTGCCTTCCCCATTTATTTACCCTTAGTTCCCTGCCTTCCCCATTTACTTACCCATAATCCCCTCCCTTCCTTCCCCATTTTTACCCTTAGTCTACCTTCCCCATTTTTTTTACCCCAAGACCCAACTCTTCCCCACCCATTTATTTTACCCTTAGTCCAATACTATCCCCATTTTTTTTATCCCTAGTCCCCTGCCTACCCCATTTTTTACCACTAGTCCCTACCTTCCCCATTTATTTACCCCTGCCTACCCCATTTTTTACCCCTAGTCCCCTTGCTTCCCTACCCTTCCCCACCCATTTTTTTGCAAGAGGGAAAGAGTGAGGGGAGGAAGTTTCATTAATTTTCAAGTGAGTTTCCTAAAAGTAATCATGAACTAAGCTTTTATTGATGCCCAAACTGAGCTTTTTTCAATCTCTCTGATATTCCAGTTCAGTCTCACGAGCTTGATCAATTTTCGTTATTTTTGGTTCTCTTGACGTAGCATACACACAAAAAAAAATTTAGGTTTTTAATATTATAACTATCGTTTTTTCGGATTAAATTTGAGTCTTTTTTCGAATTATCTTAATTTTCTAATCAACTATAAGATACAAAAAATAGCTTCAGGTATTTAAAGCTGTCCTTTATCAACCCCTTCACGCCCAGATCTTTCTTCCTTTACTATAAAAACTCATCTGTTGTTAGCCATAAAATTACGAAAAGTAATTAAATATACCAAATTAGTTAGTCAACAAGGAAACTAATCAGGTCATATCTATAAAATATTGCTTATATTCACTAAAAATCGTCTAATGGTACCCGAGTTACAATGGAAATTATGTTCTGTGCCTCAAGGGGTTAATGAAGGATAGAGGTTAAGAGGAAAGGAATAGAAGAGGATAGATAGATAGACTAGATAGATAGATAGATAGACAGGGAGAAGGGATAGAGGGAGGATAGAAGACATAACCTGTACGCTACATGTATTATCTTTCATCTACTTAATGTACGTGATTCAGATGACGAAGGAAAACAAGGACATAATATAATGAATACAGTCTTTTAACGAGGTGGTGGTGGTGGTGGTGGTGGTGGTGGTGTAGTGGTGGTGGTGGTGGTGGTGGTGGTGGTGGTGGGTGGTGGGGGTGGTGGTGGTGGTGGTGGTGGGTGGTGGTGGTGGTTGGTGGTGGTGGTGGTGGTGGGGTGGTGGGTGGTGGTGGTGGTGGTGGTGGTGGTGGTGGTGGTGGTGGTGGTGGTGGTGGTGGTGGTGGTGGTGGTGGTGGTGGTGGTGGTGGTGGTGGTGTGATGGTGTGGTGTGTGGTGGTGGTGTGGTGGTGGTGGTTGGTGGTGGTGGTGGTGGTGTGGTGGTGGTGGTGGGTGTGTGGTGGTGGTGGTGGTGGTGGTGGTGTGGTGTGGTGGGCGGCAGATATACAACTACAAAGCCAGCCATTCGTTTGGAATATCTTAATGAATCTTCGTCATTATATTGAAATATCTTCATTCATTTTTATTTTCCGCGGCTCATTGATCTGTCTCGGCAATTTCCTGGAGAGAGAGAGAGAGAGAGAGAGAGAGAGAGAGAGAGAGAGAGAGAGAGAGAGAGAGAGAGAGAGAGAGAGAGAGAGAGAGAGAGAGAGAGAGAGAGAGAGAGAGAGAGAGAGAGAGAGAGAGAGAGAGAGAGAGAGAGAGAGAGAGAGAGAGAGAGAGAGAGAGAAGAGAGAGAGAGAGAGAGAGAGAGAGGAGAGAGAGAGAGAGAGAGAGAGGAGAAGAGAAGAGAGAGAGAGAGAGAGAGAGAGAGAGAGAGAGAGAGAGGAGAGAGAGAGAGAGAGAGATGGAGGAGAGAGAGAGAGAGAGAGAGAGAGAGAGAGAGAGAGAGAGAGAGAGAGAGATTTAAACAGTAAATTTCATAGGGATTTACTCATAATCAAACCAGTGTATCGTTAGTAAGTGAACAAAGGAGAGAAGATCAGTTAACAGGCGGTGGGTTTCCGGGTAAAAAAGAAGGCATGATAGTAACAAAGGAGGCTGAACAGCGTTAATCTAATCTGAAGGAAGAAGAAAGAAGAAGAAAGAAGAAGAAAGGAAGAAGGGATATTCTGGATGCCTTTGTAACAGAAGTGGTGAAAATTAACGTTGATTTATAAGGAAAGTGATGAATAGTATAAATTTTCCTCAATTGCTGTGACATAAAGAAGATAATTTGAAGACATGAAGATAGTTTTTTTGGTATTTTAATTTAGTTTTAACGTATTTTTTTGTTCGTTTGGTGTTTTTTGTTTTTTTTGTGTGTGTTCTTCTGCTTCACGAATATGCTTGTTTAATGTAGGAAGTATATTATTCCGAACCTAATATTTAAGCGTTTAAATCTAACACGAAAACAACGGCACACATAACTCTCACACACACACACACACACACACACACACACACACACACACACACACACACAACACCACACACACACACACACACACAACACACACACACACACACACAAACACAACTTACATCTTATACAAATAGCCTTCATCAGGGACTCGTATATACATGCAACGTGGCAATGGCAAACAGTTATTAAGCATTCAATACACGTTTCCCGCCTTGCTATTAATCCTCTTCTCCTTAGACACCCTTGAGGCAGCTTCCGAGTGGTAAGTTAGTGTTCTTGACGGGTTGGCGAGAGGGACGTTGACAAAGGCCCAAGAAGGAGTATATATATAGTCGAAGGGATGAAAGCTGGTTAAGTGGTTGTCGGGAGGAGGATACGTTTGCATTAATGGGATGAAGTCTGATTTTGGTGGGAGGAAGTAAAGCTTGTGGTGTTTTCTCTGTCTGTCTTTTTGTTGTCTTTCTGTCTGTTTGTCTGTCTCTGTCTATATGTCTCTGTCTGTCTGTATTTTGCTGTCTGTTTCTCTGTCTGTTAGTGTGTTTGTTTGTGTTTGTTTTTCTGTCTGTCTGTCTTTTTGTCTGTCTGTGTCTCTGTCTGTCTGTCTTTTTGTTGTCTGTCTGTCTGTCTTTTTGTTGTCTGTCTGTCTGTCTTTTTGTTGTCTGTCTGTCTGTCTTTTTGTTGTCTGTCTGTCTCTGTCTGTCTGTCTTTTTGTTGTCTTTCTGTCTGTCTCTTTCTGTCTGTCTTTTTTATGTATTTCTATCTGTCTGTGTCTGTCTTTCTGTCTGTCTCTCTGTCAGTCTATCTGCCTCTTCTCTCTCATACAACGTTCAATAATGCACAGTGAAAAAACACACATATACCATTCTTAGTTTTCTGTTCTTTCTCATTCATCCCTTCATACTACACATACATAACATAGAAAATAACGGAGAGAGAAATGTTAACGCTATGGTAGGCGTTTGTTTCCTCCTTACACAACCATAATAACGTTATCGACACACTTCATACGCAGGACCACGAAGGAGAACCGTATCAAAGAATGTATCTGTGGGTTTCCTTTAAGATGTATAACTTAATAACATAAGAATTATAGTCTTACTACGGAGAATATGGTGGCGAGCCAAGGAGTCTGCATTTTATTGTTGAAGAAAATGGAGATGATGTAGTATTAACTCCTAAATATACAGGAGGGACTATAACATATATATAGAGAGGGAAAAAAAGGTCCTGGTGAATGTCGTCCCACATAAAAAAAACCTTCCATTTCCCTTCCTTTACGGACGCTTAATCCCTTCACACCCAGATCTTTCCTTTGCTATGAAAATTTGTATGTTGTCGCCATAAAATAACGAAAAGTAACTTAATATACCAAATTAGTTAGTGGAAAGGATACTAAACAGGTCATATCTATAAAAAATTGCTTATATTCACTAAAATTTATCGTCTTATGATAGTCAAATTACAATGGAGATTACGTTCTGGGTCTTAAGGGATTAATACTGAACACCGGAATATGTTGGAGGATAAAGGGGAATAACAGGCAACCTTCAGCATGAGGAGGGAGGCTGCACAGGCAATATCCTGCAGAAAGGCGCTGCAGGGCTGGAGGCAAGAAGAGGCCAGTGGAAAAAGATTCGGCCCAGTGAATTTCCATGTTATATAAAATCCCTGAAGTTGCAAAGCGAGGCCTGTGCTAAAAATAAGCCAGGTTTTTCGTAAGATTAATTTTCGCAGGATATTTAACTCGCCTGGGTGTGTATAATTGGAAAAGACTCAGTTATCAAGTTTGCGAGCTTTTTGTGACCTGTTTTTTTTTGCCCTTGGCCAGTCCTTTGTGATGTAGAAAAAAAAGTCTTTAGCGCAGAGACGAAAGGGTTTTAAAAGGCTAGACAGACGTATGGATAGGGATGAAAGGTGGATGACAAGACAGATGTATGGATAGGGATGAAAGGTGGATGACAAGACAGATATGTGGATAGGGATGAAAGGTGGATGACTAGACAGATGTATGGATAGGGATGAAAGGTGGATGACAAGACAGATATATGGATAGGGATGAAAGGTGGATGACAAGACAGATATATGGATAGGGATGAAAGGTGGATGACAAGACAGATATATGGATAGGGATGAAAGGTGGATGACAAGACAGATATATGGATAGGGATGAAAGGTGGATGACTAGACAGATATATGGATAGGGATGAAAGGTGGATGACTAGACAGATATATGGACAGGGATGAAAGGTGGGTGTAGGTAATGTATGTGTATTATAGGAACTACCACGCGTAGGGCAACCCGGCTCCTGAGTTTATGTTCTTATGTTCTTATTCCTACTTGGGTTACACTTACATTACCTCCGCGAAAATCAGTGTGACATGAGAGTTGATTCGTAACCTTGGCGTTGGAATTCAAGGTGTGCCGTGGACTATGCATTACATTCTGTACCTTGACATTAAGACAGGTAGGGGAGAGCGGGGCAGGTTGCATCGAGGGTAGGTTGCATCATTGCCTCTAACTCGCCTGTTATCACACGTAGGGCTACATCGTCTTAATACTACTACTACTACTACTATAAACTACTACTACTACAACTACAACAATAATAATAATAAAAAAAGGTAATGCGAGTTAGAGGCAATGATGCAACCTACCCTCGATGCAACCTGCCCCGCTCTCCCCTAATGCCAACGAGATGGAAAATTAAGGCATCAAAACCGAAGAAACAAAATGTGTTATACTGTATATGAACATCAGAACTTAAGAAAATAAGGAAGCTACAAGAGGCCGCGAGACCTACACGTGGTAGTTCCTGTTACTGAACACTACCTACATCCACCTTTCATCCCCATCTATGAATTTATCTCGCCACCTTTTAAAGCTCCCTAATGTCTCCGCACTGACCACCTGTCTACTGAGTCCATTCCAATAAAATAATTCATCACCCTTTTTGTGAACCAGTTTTTCCCTATTTCTTATTTAAATCTTCGCTTTTCCAGCTTGAATCCGTTACTTCTTGTTCTACCCTGATTACTATATAGCCGTTATATATCTTCAAGGTATAGATAAAGAAATAAAAAGAAAAGAATACAAGTCTAGAAGATGACTGAAAAACCGATGAAAGTGAACCGAGCACATCCATCGGAAAACCAAAATCTTAATACAGAAGGAAAGGGGAAAGGAGGAGGAGGATAAAGAAGAGGAGGAGGAGGAGGAAGGGACATCTAATATGGACAAGGGGGCGGGGGGATAGGACAGCAGGCAGCGGTGAGCAGGTCATGGAAAATGCTGGGCAGCCTCCGAACCTTAGTAATAATAATAACAAGAACAATAATATAACAATAATAATAATAACAATAATAATAACAATAATAATAATAATAACAATAATAATAATAACAATAATAATAACAATAATAATAACAATAATAATAATAACAATAATAATAACAATAATAATAATAACAATAATAATAACAATAATAATAACAATAATAATAATAACAATAATAATAATAACAATAATAATAATAACAATGATAATAACAAGAATGTAATCAAGAAATAGGAACCATGTATCTATGCCACTAAGACGCAATCCCTCGAAAAAATATGCTCACTAATCTTTGATCGACTTTTGATCGACCTCCTCTCTACAAATCACTTCAAAAATAAATAAACACCCATGAATAAGCAAACACTCTATAAATAAACCTACAAATACTTATAAACCTACAAATACTTATAAACCTACAAATACTTATAAACCTACAAATACTTATAAACCTACAATTACTTATAAACCTACAATTACTTATAAACCTACAATTACTTATAAACCTACAATTACTTATAAACCTACAATTACTTATAAACCTACAAATACTTATAAACCTACAATTACTTATAAACCTACAATTACTTATAAACCTACAATTACTTATAAACCTACAATTACTTATAAACCTACAATTACTTATAAACCTACAATTACTTATAAACCTACAAATACTTATAAACCTACAAATACTTATAAACCTACAAATACTTATAAACCTACAAATACTTATAAACCTACAAATACTAATATACCTACAAATATGAGTGTCCTAGTGATATATCGTGTCCTGTCCACCCGCAGGTAACTTAAAGGAACAACCCTTCACGCCCAGATTTTTCCGTTTCTATAAATATTTTGTATGTTTTCAAGCCATAAAATTACGAAAAGTAACTTAATATACCAAATTAGCTAGTGGACAAAGATACTAAACAGGTCATATCTATAAAGTATTGCTTATATTTCCTAAAATTCGTTTAATGGTACCCAAATTACAATGGAAATTACGTTCTGGGTCTCAAGAGGTTAAAGGGATAACTATTAAGTCTCAAATACTCATAACGTGTACTGGAAAGAGACAATGAGGCCAATAATTACGTTTCCACCTTATGCAACAAGCGGCAAAACAAAGCACCGCGGCCCTTCCCTCCTTACCGATCCGTCGCGGCTAAGCACACGGTCATATTTGGGCTTGACGAGGCTTGTGACGTCCGCCCCGAGGGAAAGACATAAGCTGACCGAGATCAACAAGGTTCCTACTGCGTACTTCCACCTACGCCTGACTCTTCTCTCTCTCTCTCTCTCTCTCTCTCTCTCTCTCTCTCCTCTCTCTCCTCTCTCTCTCTCTCTCTCTCTCTCTCTCTCTCTTCTCTGTCTGTCTGTCTGTCTGTCTTCTGTCTCTCTTCTCTCTCTCTCTCTCTCTCTCTCTCCTCTCTCTCTCTCTCTCTCTCTCTCTCTCTCTCTCTCTCTCTTTCTCTTCTCTCTCTCTCTCTCTCTCTGTCTCTGTCTGTCTGTTCTGTCTGTCCTGCTCTGTCTCTCTCTTCTCTCTCTCTCTCTCTCTCTCTCTCTCTCTCTCTCTCCTCTCTCTCTCTCTCTCTCTCTCTCTCTCTCTCTCTCTCTCTCTCTCCTCTCTCTCTCTCTCTCTCTCTCTCTCTCTCCTCTCATCTCTCATCCCACTACCACCACCACTACCACTACCTCCTAACCTAATTATGCATCTATCTATCTATCTATCTATCTATCAACATAATTACCATATACCTATGTACCTAAACACACACCCACACACACACACACACACACACATACACATACACACACACACACACACACACAGACACGAGTATAGAACGTCACCTAAAATCAACCCTAAATATATGCGTTAATTTCAAGCCTCCACGTCCACGGGCGCGCCAATAACACGGCCGTCCAATATCGCGCTACCGGCAGTCACTTCAGCGCCTCTCCCGCTATTTACCGACGCAAACACTGACCGTCCGACGCACAACAAAGCGTACAGGAATGAGGCGACGCGCTACTAAAATGACTCTATAACAGTGATCGTTAGCATTGATGGGTGGAAGTAATGTTTGTGGTGTCCTCTCTGTCTGTCTTTTTGCTGTCTGTCTCTCTGTCTATTATGCTGTCTCAACCACCCGCATACTTAATCTACTCACCACTCAATCCACCTACTGTCTCAATCCACTCACCACTCAATCCACCTACTGTCTCAATCCACTCACCACTCAATCCACCTACTGTCTACAATCTACTCACCACTCAGTCCACCTACTGTCTCAATCCACTCACCACTCAATCCACCTACTGTCTACCTTCTACTCACCACTCAATCCACCTACTGTCTACAATCTACTCACCACTCAGTCCACCTACTGTCTACAATCTACTCACCACTCAGTCCACCTACTGTCTACAATCTACTCACCACTCAATCCACCTACTGTCTCAATCCACTCACCACTCAATCCACCTACTGTCTACAATCTACTCACCACTCAGTCCACCTACTGTCTACAATCTACTCACCACTCAATCCACCTACTGTCTACAATCTACTCACCACTCAATCCACCTACTGTCTACAATCTACTCACCACTCAGTCCACCTACTGTCTACAATCTACTCACCACTCAGTCCACCTACTGTCTACAATCCACTCACCACTCAATCCACCTACTGTCTACAATCTACTCACCACTCAGTCCACCTACTGTCTACAATCTACTCACCACTCAGTCCACCTACTGTCTACAATCTACTCACCACTCAGTCCACCTACTGTCTACAATCTACTCACCACTCAATCCACCTACTGTCTACCTTCTACTCACCACTCAGTCCACCTACTGTCTCAATCCACTCACCACTCAGTCCACCTACTGTCTACAATCTACTCACCACTCAATCCACCTACTGTCTACCTTCTACTCACCACTCAATCCACCTACTGTCTCAATCCACCTACTGTCTCAATCCACTCACCACTCAGTCCACCTACTGTCTACAATCTACTCACCACTCAATCCACCTACTGTCTACCTTCTACTCACCACTCAATCCACCTACTGTCTACAATCCACTCACCACTCAGTCCACCTACTGTCTACAATCTACTCACCACTCAATCCACCTACTGTCTACAATCCACTCACCACTCAGTCCACCTACTGTCTACAATCCACTCACCACTCAATCCACCTACTGTCTACAATCTACTCACCACTCAATCCACCTACTGTCTACCTTCTACTCACCACTCAATCCACCTACTGTCTACAATCCACTCACCACTCAATCCACCTACTGTCTACAATCTACTCACCACTCAGTCCACCTACTGTCTACCTTCTACTCACCCCTCAGTCCACCTACTGTCTACAATCCACTCACCACTCAGTCCACCTACTGTCTACAATCCACTCACCACTCAGTCCACCTACTGTCTACAATCTACTCATCACTCAGTCCACCTACTGTCTACAATCTACTCACCACTAAATCCACCTACTGTCTACAATCCACTCACCACTAAATCCACCTACTGTCTACAATCTACTCACCACTCAATCCACCTACTGTCTACAATCTACTCACCACTCAATCCACCTACTGTCTAAAATCTACTCACCACTCAGTCCACCTACTGTCTCAATCCACTCACCACTCAATCCACCTACTGTCTACAATCTACTCACCACTCAGTCCACCTGCTGTCTACAATCTACTCACCACTCAGTCCACCTACTGTCTACAATCCACTCACCACTCAGTCCACCTACTGTCTACAATCTACTCACCACTCAATCCACCTACTGTCTACAATCTACTCACCACTCAGTCCACCTGCTGTCTACAATCTACTCACCACTCAGTCCACCTACTGTCTACAATCCACTCACCACTCAGTCCACCTACTGTCTACAATCTACTCACCACTCAATCCACCTACTGTCTACAATCTACTCACCACTCAGTCCACCTGCTGTCTACAATCTACTCACCACTCAGTCCACCTACTGTCTACAATCTACTCACCACTCAGTCCACCTACTGTCTACAATCTACTCACCACTCAGTCCACCTGCTGTCTACAATCTACTCACCACTCAGTCCACCTACTGTCTACAATCTACTCACCACTCAGTCCACCTGCTGTCTACAATCTACTCACCACTCAGTCCACCTACTGTCTACAATCTACTCACCACTCAATCCACCTACTGTCTCAATCCACTCACCACTCAGTCCACCTACTGTCTACAATCTACTCACCACTCAATCCACCTACTGTCTCAATCCACTCACCACTCAGTCCACCTAGTGTCTACAATCTACTCACCACTCAGTCCACCTGCTGTCTACAATCTACTCACCACTCAGTCCACCTACTGTCTACAATCTACTCACCACTCAGTCCACCTACTGTCTACAATCTACTCACCACTCAATCCACCTACTGTCTCAATCCACTCACCACTAAATCCACCTACTGTCTACAATCTACTCACCACTCAATCCACCTACTGTCTACAATCTACTCACCACTCAATCCACCTACTGTCTAAAATCTACTCACCACTCAGTCCACCTACTGTCTCAATCCACTCACCACTCAATCCACCTACTGTCTACAATCTACTCACCACTCAGTCCACCTGCTGTCTACAATCTACTCACCACTCAGTCCACTTACTGTCTACAATCCACTCACCACTCAGTCCACCTACTGTCTACAATCTACTCACCACTCAATCCACCTACTGTCTACACTCTACTCACCACTCAGTCCACCTGCTGTCTACAATCTACTCACCACTCAGTCCACCTACTGTCTACAATCCACTCACCACTCAGTCCACCTACTGTCTACAATCTACTCACCACTCAATCCACCTACTGTCTACAATCTACTCACCACTCAGTCCACCTGCTGTCTACAATCTACTCACCACTCAGTCCACCTACTGTCTACAATCTACTCACCACTCAGTCCACCTACTGTCTACAATCTACTCACCACTCAGTCCACCTGCTGTCTACAATCTACTCACCACTCAGTCCACCTACTGTCTACAATCTACTCACCACTCAGTCCACCTGCTGTCTACAATCTACTCACCACTCAGTCCACCTGTCTACAATCTACTCACCACTCAATCCACCTACTGTCTCAATCCACTCACCACTCAGTCCACCTACTGTCTACAATCTACTCACCACTCAATCCACCTACTGTCTCAATCCACTCACCACTCAGTCCACCTACTGTCTACAATCTACTCACCACTCAGTCCACCTGCTGTCTACAATCTACTCACCACTCAGTCCACCTACTGTCTACAATCTACTCACCACTCAGTCCACCTGCTGTCTACAATCTACTCACCACTCAGTCCACCTACTGTCTACAATCTACTCACCACTCAATCCACCTACTGTCTCAATCCACTCACCACTCAGTCCACCTACTGTCTACAATCTACTCACCACTCAATCCACCTACTGTAAACAATCCACTCACCACTCAATCCACCTACTGTCTACAATCTACTCACCACTCAATCCACCTACTGTCTACAATCTACTCACCACTCAATCCACCTACTGTCTACAATCTACTCACCACTCAATCCACCTACTGTCTCAATCCACTCACCACTCAGTCCACCTACTGTCTACAATCTACTCACCACTCAATCCACCTACTGTCTCAATCCACTCACCACTCAATCCACCTACTGTCTACAATCTACTCACCACTCAATCCACCTACTGTCTCAATCCACTCACCACTCAATCCACCTACTGTCTACAATCTACTCACCACTCAATCCACCTACTGTCTACAATCTACTCACCACTCAGTCCACCTACTGTCTACAATCTACTCACCACTCAGTCCACCTACTGTCTCAATCCACTCACCACTCAATCCACCTACTGTCTACAATCTACTCACACACTCAATCCACCTACTGTCTCAATCCACTCACCACTCAATCCACCTACTGTCTACAATCTACTCACCACTCAGTCCACCTACTGTCTCAATCCACTCACCACTCAATCCACCTACTGTCTACAATCTACTCACCACTCAATCCACCTACTGTCTCAATCCACTCACCACTCAATCCACCTACTGTCTACAATCTACTCACCACTCAATCCACCTACTGTCTACAATCCACTCACCACTCAATCCACCTACTGTCTACAATCTACTCACCACTCAATCCACCTACTGTCTACAATCTACTCACCACTCAGTCCACCTGCTGTCTACAATCTACTCACCACTCAGTCCACCTACTGTCTACAATCCACTCACCACTCAGTCCACCTACTGTCTACAATCTACTCACCACTCAATCCACCTACTGTCTACAATCTACTCACCACTCAGTCCACCTGCTGTCTACAATCTACTCACCACTCAGTCCACCTACTGTCTACAATCTACTCACCACTCAGTCCACCTACTGTCTACAATCTACTCACCACTCAGTCCACCTGCTGTCTACAATCTACTCACCACTCAGTCCACCTACTGTCTACAATCTACTCACCACTCAATCCACCTACTGTCTCAATCCACTCACCACTCAATCCACCTACTGTCTACAATCTACTCACCACTCAATCCACCTACTGTCTCAATCCACTCACCACTCAATCCACCTACTGTCTACAATCTACTCACCACTCAATCCACCTACTGTCTACAATCTACTCACCACTCAGTCCACCTACTGTCTACAATCTACTCACCACTCAGTCCACCTACTGTCTCAATCCACTCACCACTCAATCCACCTACTGTCTACAATCTACTCACCACTCAATCCACCTACTGTCTCAATCCACTCACCACTCAATCCACCTACTGTCTACAATCTACTCACCACTCAGTCCACCTACTGTCTCAATCCACTCACCACTCAATCCACCTACTGTCTACAATCTACTCACCACTCAATCCACCTACTGTCTCAATCCACTCACCACTCAATCCACCTACTGTCTACAATCTACTCACCACTCAATCCACCTACTGTCTACAATCCACTCACCACTCAATCCACCTACTGTCTACAATCTACTCACCACTCAATCCACCTACTGTCTACAATCTACTCACCACTCAGTCCACCTGCTGTCTACAATCTACTCACCACTCAGTCCACCTACTGTCTACAATCCACTCACCACTCAGTCCACCTACTGTCTACAATCTACTCACCACTCAATCCACCTACTGTCTACAATCTACTCACCACTCAGTCCACCTGCTGTCTACAATCTACTCACCACTCAGTCCACCTACTGTCTACAATCTACTCACCACTCAGTCCACCTGCTGTCTACAATCTACTCACCACTCAGTCCACCTACTGTCTACAATCTACTCACCACTCAGTCCACCTACTGTCTACAATCTACTCACCACTCAGTCCACCTGCTGTCTACAATCTACTCACCACTCAGTCCACCTACTGTCTACAATCTACTCACCACTCAGTCCACCTACTGTCTACAATCTACTCACCACTCAATCCACCTACTGTCTACAATCTACTCACCACTCAGTCCACCTACTGTCTACAATCTACTCACCACTCAATCCACCTACTGTCTACAATCTACTCACCACTCAATCCACCTACTGTCTACAATCTACTCACCACTCAATCCACCTACTGTCTCAATCCACTCACCACTCAATCCACCTACTGTCTACAATCTACTCACCACTCAGTCCACCTACTGTCTCAATCCACTCACCACTCAGTCCACCTACTGTCTACAATCCACTCACCACTCAGTCCACCTACTGTCTACAATCCACTCAGCGTACCTGGTTCTATTACACGGGACGCACTCAGTAAGGTGTTTGAAAGTCAGCTGTTACTCTTTGCGCTGTTAGTCTATGATATGATTCCAAGGGTGAGGCGATGCGGTATTTATACATAACATAACATTTCTCTGGATTCTTCTTCTTTTATGATTCCAAGGATGAATATTTCCTCGATTGCTATGATTAAAGGGACATGAAGATTCCCTGATGATGATTATTATTACTGTTACTTTTTTATGATTCCAAGGGTGAGGTAATGCGGTATTTATACATAACGCTTCCTTGGATACGTGCGAGGACACCGAGAGAAGCGTGAGTATACTTGAGACTGACATTCGTGGCGTCTTTAGCTTCCATCACGTGGTTTTGGTGACTCTGAGAACGTTGACACCTTTACTACCTGGTGGCGATGTCCTGCTCCTGTATCAGAGTGGTTACATATTACAGAAAGAACTAGGGGGGGGGGGGCACTCAGTAGAGCGCATACCTCCGCCTGAATATTTAATCAAATAGTACGTATATATATATATTATATATATATATATATATATATATATATATATATATATATATATATATATATATATATATATATATATATATATATATATATATATATATGCACTCTGTATGAGCGCATACCTCCGGCCGAATATTTCATCAATTGGTTGCCATGGCAACAGTTGTCAATAGATTTCATTCAAAATTAAATCAGTTCTTCCTTATACCAAATAGACTTGGTATACTGAGTTTGGTCCAAATCTATTCGCAACTTTTCGAGAAATCCTGTACACTAACAGATAGACAGACAGACAGACAGACAGACAGACAGACAGATCGGGGTGAAAACATAGCCTCTCCAACTTCGTTGGCGGAGGTAATTACATATTACAGAAAGAGTTACATATTACAGAAAGAGTTACATATTACAGAAAGAGTTACATATTACAGAAAGAGTTACATATTACAGAAAGAGTTACATATTATAGAAAAGTAAAAAAAAAATCGCCGTCTGAGATTGATGGATGGGAATAAAATTTAAAACTTGACATGAAGTGGTGCAAAAATTATACATATAAATTTTACGCTGGTTTAGAAATTACGAGGAGATTGATGTAATGGTTCTCCCTCGCTCATTATGGAACAAAAAGAAACTGGATGGCTTTAATTAAGGTTAAGCTGAACGAGCGGCAGCCTGCCTGGGAGGGGCGGGACCCGGCAGGTGTTTCCTGTAATTACCTCACACACGCCAAAACCAAACAAAGTTTTTGTTCAAATCGGCACGTTCGATCCATCCTTAACACAGAGTCCTTCAGGCGCCCCATGCCCGCCACGACCACCGCCACCACGCTGCCTGTCCTGCATCCTCGGGCGAGAGGCCGCCCCCCCTTCCACCCCCCATCCCCCTGCTCGTCCTCGCCGCCACTTGTTGACGAGGGACAGCACACCGAGGCATACCTTCACACCCTGACTTTGCTGATCTTGCCTCCTGGGGAAAAAAACTCCGATGCTGTGTGGAAGCATTTTTGTGTTCAGGGTGTGGCAGGGGTGAGGCGGCAGGGGGCGGCAGGGCTTTGGGACGGCCCTCTGCCCCTGCCCCTGCCCCTGCACGGGAAAAACACTTCCCATATGTAGGTGGTAAGTACACCACCCAGTAGGTGATTCAGAGCCAATCCTGTGCTGAGGGCATGTTTTTTGTCATGACGTCACGTTCTGAAAGATCAGCCATTGGGAGGGCGATGGATGACGTCATGACACTCTGAGGTCCTACGGGTGACATGGAAGCCTTGCCCGCCGCCCTGCCAGGGAGCAGCGGGGGCACGGGGGTACGGCAGCCCCCACACACACCTTCCTCGCCTCAATACCTGCCTCAAGTTTTAGCTCACCATTAAGAAATAAACCGATAAGAAAGATAAGATAGGGCGGGAGAAGTTGCGTGCGGCGCGCGGGGCATCGTATCCGTGGCAGCCGGCGGGGAGCGCAAGTGAGGTGGGTGGCGTCTCCATAACTCCTGCCACAGAGCCTCCCGCCACCACACCCTCAGC
>JACEEZ010006337.1:568585-586085 GCA_016584305.1 Chionoecetes opilio | reverse complement strand
AATTAACCTTTCAGTATTCATTAAGTTTTTCACTGATTCATATTTCTTTCATAGTCATATACATACATACTTTACTTACTTACATACATACATACATACTTTAATTTCCACAGCAATGAATACCTAGGAAATATAATGGGTAAGGTGGAGGGTGTCGTTTAGGTCCGCGTTGGGAATATGATACAATTACAGAGAGAGAGAGAGAGAGAGAGAGAGAGAGAAGAGAGAGAGAGAGAGATATTATATATCTAGAGTTTTCAAGAGGCTGAGGTAAATGAACTCTGGGTATCTTTTTCCGTAGAGTATTTTATTGCTACTTATCTCATCGTGTCTGTTGGATGCCGTGGGGGGGGGAGAGAGAGAGAGAGAGAGAGAGAGAGAGAGAGAGAGAGAGAGAGAGAGAGAGAGAGAGAGAGAGAGAGAGAGAGATTGGATTCGACTTAAATGCTACTAATTTTCAGTCTAACTTTGTTATTTCTTTTCTTTCTCTCTCTCTCCTTCTTTTTCTTCCTCCCTTCTCTCTCTCTCTTTCTCTCTCGCTCTCTCTCCTTCTTTCTCTTCCTCCCCTCACTCTCTCTCTCTCTCTCAGCAAACTGAATGTCTACACACACCAATCCTCTCCCTCCCTTAATCTCTCTACATACATATTTGCTCGCTCTCTCTCTCTCTCTCTCTCTCTCTCTCCTCTCCTCTCTCTCCTCTCTCCTCCTCTCTCTCTCCTTCTCTCTCTCTCTCTCTCTCCATCCTCCTCCTCTCATCTCATTACAGTGCCTCTCGTTTACCCTCTCTCACTCACACACACTCTCTCTCTCTCTCTCTCTCTCTCTCTCTCCTTCTCTCTCTCTCTCTTCTCTTCTCTCTCTCTCCTCTCTCTCTCTCTCTCTCTCTCCTCTCTCTCTCTCTCTCTCTCTCTCTCTCTCTCTCTCTCTCTCTCCTCATCCTACTCTCATCTCATCACAGTGCCTCTCGTTACCTTCTCTCACTCACACTCTATCTCAATCTCTTTCCCTCTCTCACTCTCTGCCCTCAATCTCCCATCACGGCCTGGTATTATCTGTCCCCTTCCTCCTCCCTCACGCCCCTTAACACCAGCGCTCTGCCTTCCATTATGAGATAAGACCAAACCGATTGCAAGGCTTCACTCGCTCTCCACTCGCTACCACTGGGTGAAGCTGAGAGAGGATGATCACTCTAGTCTAAGCCATAGATTGTTAGCTGTGAGAGATAAAAGAGGCATGCAAGGTGAATTATTGTGGATTGTAAGCTTGGAGGAGATAGGTATGGTATCAATTGTACCCAAAACTGTCTATCCCGAACTAAATTGGCCTACCCCTCTGTTTTTATTTTATTCTCTTACTGTCTTCTTTATAAGGACTGGCAACTAAGCGGGCTTTGTGTTACCCATTTTTGTTGTGCCCTTGGCCAGTTCCTTGTGATGTAAAAAAAAGAAAAGAAAAAAAAGAAAGAAATGCAACCACTTTGTTTTATCTATCTGTCCTGCTCATCCGTGCTTTATAAGAGAAACGTAGAAGTATTAATAAAAAGGTCAGGATTAATATTGATAGGGTGAGGCATAGACCACTGTATACCTGGACTGTTCACGGGACAATGTTTTGAAATCACAAGCTGCATAGGCCGCCCGCCCGACAAAGAGATATAGTGGTCTATGGACTATCATATAGACTGGTTTATCAGTATATATGATATACTGTAATCTTCGTAAATGTTTGCTCTATAATATTATCAAATAAAAAACAGTAAAACACGCTCAAGAAATGCCATTACGAGACTATGAAGAAATATGCATGAACTTAATATTCACTTAACTCTTCGCCATTTAAAACTTAAATTTAAAATTTACTTATATATTTCGTTTTCTGATCAAATGAATTAGCACCATGTATAAATTAGCGTTAACTAAATAAATAACCTCATCAATCGGGAAAATTACCCGATTGATGATTTTATTTATTTAGTTAACGCTAATTTATGCATGGGGGTAATTCATTGATCAGAAAACGAAATACATCAATGGAAAGCTAATACAATTGCGCTTCTATTGATACCCTTCATGGTAAAATTTGACTCGCAAAGTTTTAAATGGCGAAGAGTTGAAGTGAATATTAAGTTCATGCATATTTCTTCATAGTCTCGTAATGGCATTTCTTTAGCGTGTTTTACTGTTTTTTATTTGATAATATTATAGAACAAACATTGACGAAGATTAAGAATTATATATACTGATAAACCAGTTTATATGATGCGTAATATATATATTAATTATATATATATTATATATATATATATATATATATTTAAAATATATATTATTTTTATATATATATATATATATATATATATATATATATATTATATATGAATCTGAGCGGCCCTCCGACTTCAGGGCAAGTTCAGGCCCATGTGCAACAGGCCGATATTCCGTGCGCAGTCCAGGTATACAGTGGTCTATGGATGAGGTTATGGTGCTAATTGTACCTAAAACTATTTATTCATTCAGTTTATTTATCTATCTATACTGCTCATCCGTGTTTTATTATGGCAACGTAGAAGTATTTATAAATATGTCAGGCTTAATATATGGCGCGTTGATTATGTGACAGGAGAGAAAGTTATGAAAGCTGTGGACGTTGATGTGTCATTTCAGTATTCCGTGTTTGTGAGTTCATACTATTATTTTGCCTCCCGTTTTAAATAATGCAGTAGAGTGAAATATAGATGTCAAGGTTTATGGAGATTACCTGAAGCAGCGGATATCGTGATAAGCTTAGTTTTTTATGTATCATTTTAGAGATATGACACGAATGGAAGTTATGTCAGAGAAAAGAAGGGAGAAGAAAAAAAAAGTTAGAAGAGAGACAGACATACAGTGAAAAAAGACATAAAATAATTGACTAAATGGAGGGAAAAAAGACAGAAGATAGACAGACAGACATTGAAAGAAGACAGAAAATGATGGATTAAACGGTAAAAAGAAGATAGACAGACAGACAGACATTGAAAGAAGACAGAAAATGATGGATTAAACGGTAAAAAGAAGATAGACAGACAGACAGACATTGAAAGAAGACAGAAAATTATGGATTAAACGGTAAAAAGCGACTATCTACTGTTAAGCCTCATAACCTAATACTCCCCGGGTCCTCACTGCCCTCTATCCCTTGGCTTACATTCTTTATCTACACTCGGGGTCTTCACTGCTCTCTACCCCTTGGCTTACATCCTTTATCTACACTCGGGGTCCTCACTGCTCTCTATCCCTTGGCTTACATTCTTTATCTACACTCGGGGTCCTCACTGCTCTCTATCCCTTGGCTTACATTCTTTATCTACTCTCGGGGTCCTCACTGCTCTCTATCCCTTGGCTTACATTCTTTATCTACTCTCGGGGTCCTCACTGCTCTCTATCCCTTGGCTTACATCCTTTATCTACTCTCGGGGTCCTCACTGCTCTCTATCCCTTGGCTTACATTCTTTATCTACTCTCGGGTCCTCACTGCTCTCTATCCCTTGGCTTACATCCTTTATCTACACTCGGGTCCTCACTGCTCTCTTTTCTTGGCTTACATCCTTTATCTACACTCGGGGTCCTCACTGCTCTCTATTTCTTGGCTTACATTCTTTATCTACTCTCGGGGTCCTCACTGCTCTCTATCCCTTGGCTTACATTCTTTATCTACTCTCGGGGTCCTCACTGCTCTCTATTTCTTGGCTTACATCCTTTATCTACACTCGGGGTCCTCACTGCTCTCTATTTCTTGGCTTACATTCTTTATCTACACTCGGGGTCCTCACTGCTCTCTATCCCTTGGCTTACATCCTTTATCTACACTCGGGGTCCTCACTGCTCTCTATCCCTTGGCTTACATCCTTTATCTACACTCGGGGTCCTCACTGCCCTCTATCCCTTGGCTTACATCCTTTATCTACTCTCGGGGTCCTCACTGCTCTCTATCCCTTGGCTTACATTCTTTATCTACACTCGGGGTCCTCACTGCTCTCTATTTCTTGGCTTACATCCTTTATCTACACTCGGGGTCCTCACTGCTCTCTATCCCTTGGCTTACATTCTTTATCTACTCTCGGGGTCCTCACTGCCCTCTATCCCTTGGCTTACATTCTTTATCTACTCTCGGGGTCCTCACTGCTCTCTATCCCTTGGCTTACATCCTTTATCTACACTCGGGGTCCTCACTGCTCTCTATTTCTTGGCTTACATTCTTTATCTACTCTCGGGGTCCTCACTGCTCTCTATCCCTTGGCTTACATTCTTTATCTACACAAGCGCTGCAAGGAAAGGCAGGGAAATCAGAAATAAAATAAAAATAAAAGCATAGTATTAAACAGAAAAGTCACCCTGGGAAATAAAACTAAAAACGTTGAGAGAAATAAAGATAAAATGACAGGGAGAAAGAAAGACAGTTTGTTAAAGAGATATAAAGGAAACAGTCAATTACGTGTCCTCCTTAAGCTTTCCCTGACAAATTTCTGGTTACAACATAACCCACATGCGTATAGTGAGATAATAAATAAAGATAAAATGACAGGGAGAAAGAAAGGTAGATTGTTAAAGAGATATAGAGGAAAAAGTCAATTGATAAGCGTCATTCTAAAGCTTTCCCTGACAAATTTTGGTCACAACATTACCCACTCAGATAAAAAAAAGATCTATAATAGGAGCTCCAAAATTGAGGGGGAGGAAGATGACTACAGAACCATAATTTGTAACAATATCCTCTTTCCTAATATTCCTTAATTTTGTTTCCTTCAATAACCCCAACAGGAAACCATTTATGTACGTAACTTTATACACAAGGATAATATTCATAAATACATGTGAAATCCAATATCCATGACCTTCACGAGGCATTTTCTTCGATATCCAAACCCTTCACTTGCCTTCACTTCCTGGAGATACAAAGTAACTACGTAATTCGATCTTTAAAGGTAATCGACTCTACAGATTAAGGTAGAAGGATAGACAAACACACACACATACTCTCTCTCTCTCTCTCTCTCTCTCTCTCTCTCTCTCTCTCTCTCTCTCTCTCTCTCTCTCTCTCTCTCTCTCTCTCTCTCTCTCTCTCTCTCTCTTACGTAATTCAATCTAAAAAGGCATTGACTACAGATTAAAGTATAAGAATAGACAAACACTCACACATACCTTCTTCTTCTTCTCCTCTCCTCTCTCTCTCTCTCTCTCTCTCCTCTCTCTCTCTCTCTCTCTCTTCCCTCCCTCTTCTCTCTCTCTCTCTTCTTCCTCTCTTTCTCTCTCCCTCTCTCCTCTTCTCTCTTTCCTCTCTCCCTCTTTCTCTCTTCTCTCTCTCCAATCCTAAGGCTTCGTACTCTACATTAAGCTCCTCTCTCTCTTCTTTCCTCCATCCCTCTGTCTTTCCGCCTGCGTGTTTCCGTTCCTTCCTCCGATCAATACCGAACTAAAAGCGCATTCCGTACCTACAGTTACAAAGCTTCCTCCTCTATCCTTCCCCGCTTCCATCCCTCGTTGTTCTTGTCCTGCTATCGCGTTCGTTCTCACTTTCAGTCTCTCACACAACACATAAGGCCGCTTCACGACCACACACAATCTTTCTCTCTCTCTCTCTCCTTTCTCTCCCTGCTGTCCTCCCTCTTTCTTTCTTCTTCTGTCCTTATCCTTCAATCCATCTGGTTCTTCTAGCAAACGACATCCTAACCCCTTTGCCCACCTCCATCCATCTATTCTTCTTCTCTCTTTTGTCGTCTTCTATGTCTGTCCTCTCTTTGTCTCTGTCTGTCTGTCTGTCCTCGATTTCAACATAGTCCGAGAAATACAACTCTACCTTTTCTTTTATTTTCTGTCATCGATGACCATCAGTCGTTCAAGTCTTCTTTTCTGCTCTCTTCTGTTCTCTCCGCTCACCTCTAGTTCTCTCCTCCGTCTCTCTCTCTCTCTCTCTCTCTCTCTCTCTCTCTCTCTCTCTTTTATAAGCATTTTCCTTCTCTCTCTCTCTCTCTCTCTCTCTCTCTCTCTCTCTCTCTCTCTCTCTCTCTCTCTCTCTCTCTCTCTCTCTCCTCTCTCTCTCTCTCTCTCTCTCTCTCTCTCTCTCTCTCATTATAAGCATTTTTCTTCTCTCTCTCTCTCATTATAAGCATTTTCCTTCTCTCTCTCTCTCTCATTATAAGCAAACATCCTTCCTCCTCTCTCTCTCTCTCTCCTCTCTCTCTCTCTCTCTCTCTCTCTCTCTCTCTCTCTCTCTCTCTCTCTCTCTCTCTCTCTCTCTCTCTCTCTCCTCTCTCTCTCTCTCTCTCCTCTCTCTACACCACACACACACACAACACCACACACACACACACACACACACACACACACACACACACACACACACACACACACACACACACATTATAACCAAACAACCCTCCCTCCTTTCTCCCTCTCCCTTTATCGTCAAAGAGACCGAAGCACAAAGGAGAAACTTTGATAAGCAACAGGTGCCTCCCTCACCACCCCGGCACCGCCTCGACAGGAGCTGCACACGACATCCCAAAACGCCAACAAGTTTTCCTTACAAGTTACGAAAGTTATAGCGTCCTGACTTAAGGGGACCTGATGAGGCTGACAGGATTGACGCGGGAGGGGAATGGGGAGGGGGGGAAATAACGAGGGGAGTGACAGGATTGACGTGGGAGGGGAAAGAGAAGGAGAGGAGGGGGGAAATAAAGAGGGGAGTGACAGGATTGACGTGGGAGGGGAATGGGGAGGGGGGAAAATAACGAGGGGAGTGACAGGATTGACGTGGGAGGGGAAAGAGAAGGAGAGGAGGGGGGAAATAAAGAGGGGAGTGAGATGTCTTGGCAGGTAGAGGGAAAGGAAGGAAAGGGACTGGAAATAGGATGTCTTGAGAGAGAAGTGGGAGGAGGAGGAGGAGGAGGAGGAGGAGGAGGAGGAGGAGGAGGAGGAGGAGGAGGAGGAGGAGGAGGAGGAGGAGGGTTAAGAGGTGATAAGAAAAGGTGTTTTGATGGACGAGGAAAAAAGAAATGTGATAAGAAAGAAAGTCTGGAAATAGAAATATAGTGTCTTGATCGACGAGGAGGAGGAGGAGAAGGAGAAGGAGGAGGAGGAGGAGGAGGAGGAGGAGGAGGAGGAAGAGGAAGCAAAAAATGAAGAGATGGAATATAAAATGGGCAGAAAAAAGAGCGTAGAGTAAAACAGACAATGAGGATGATGACTTTAGGGAAGAAGAAGAGAAGGAGGAGGAGGAGGAGGGGGAGGAGGAGGAGGAGGAGGAGGAGGAGGAGAGAATGAGGAGGAGGAGGGGGAGGAGGAGGAGGAGGAGGAGGAGGAGGAAGGAGGAGGAGGAGGAGGAGGAGGAGGAGGAGGAGGAGGAGAAGAAAGGAGGTGGTTTAAGGAGACCAGATAGAAAAAGGATACCGCTCTGATGAAGATGAAAGGGAATATGTTTTGATATAGGGCGACACAAAGGATAGAATAAATAAACAGGGGTGTTGAGGTGAGAGAGAGAGAGAGAGAGAGAGAGAGAGAGAGAGAGAGAGAGAGAGAGAGAGAGAGAGAGAGAGAGAGAGAGAGAGAGAGAGAGAGAGAGAGAGAGAGAGAGAGAGAGAGAGAGAGAGAACTAAGAATCTTTCAGTCCTCTAAAAGTTACCTTCGTCGCTTTTTACATCATATAGACTTTTCCCTGAAGGTTAAAACGTTGATTAAATTCTGCCCAGGTTAACAGGTTCGATAAATTCCTCGAAAAACAAAACAGAAAAACAACGCTAAGAATAGGAAGGGTAAAAGTTGTGGCGGGAAATTTGATCAGCAGGTGTTTTCGTTTTCTATGATAATTTATTCCAACCCTCCGTTTTATTTCCTCTTTAAACTAACTCGATTGTCTTCACATTTTCTTTTACTTTTTCTTTTACTCTTTTACTTTTTACTTTTTTTATTTTTTGTTTTACTCACCTTTACTTTTTTCACTATCTTGATCTTTTTCACATTTTTTTCCATCCATTTTTCACTAACTTGATCTTTTTCACTTTTTTTTCCATCCATTTTTCACTAACTTGATCTTTTTCACATTTTTTTCCATCCATTTTTCACTAACTTGATCTTTTTCACATTTTTTTCGATCCATTTTTCACTAACTTGATCTTTTTCACATTTTTTTCCATCCATTTTTCACTAAGTTGATCTTTTTCACATTTTTTTCGATCCATTTTTCACTAACTTGATCTTTTTCACATTTTTTTCCATCCATTTTTCACTATCTCGATCTTTTTCACATTTTTTTCGATCTATTTTTCACTAACTTGATCTTTCTCATATTTTCTTCAGTTTTCTCTACTAATTTTTCTTTCGCGACACAAATTTTTCCGTGATCCTCATTTTGTTTAATATTGGTTCGCTTGTCTATATTGTTTCTGAAGTTGTTTGCGCTTATATATGTCTTCTTGTTTATTGTTTACATCTGTTTCCTTCCTTCGATGCCTTTTCCTCAAGTTTCCAAAAAATGATCTTTTCTAACCAAACTTACGTCTAGTTATCCAAGTTTTCTTCATCACTTAATTCCTCCTCCTCTTTCTCATCTCACACTCCAGTTTTTCCTACCCTTCTTATTACTTCCTTATTATTCTCCTCCTCCTCCTCCTCCTCCTCCTTCATCTTCCACTTTTTTACCTTCGTCTGTTCTTCATCACTTTCTTCCTCCTCCTCTATCTCATCTCACACTCCAGTTTTTCCTACCCTTCTTATTACTTCCTTATTATTCTTCCTCCTCCTCCTCCTCCTCCTTCATCTTCCACTTTTTTACCTTCGTCTGTTCTTCATCACCGTATTCCTCCTCCTCTTTCTCTTCTTACACTCCACACTCTTCTCACATTTTCCTTCCATTTCTATTATTTTCTTATTATTCTCCTTCTCCTCCTACTTTATTTCCTTCCTCCTTCCACTTTTTTACCTTCGTCTGTTCTTTATCGGTTTCGAAACTCCTGACGATCCGCTTAAGATAAAAAAATAATCTCGCTCACAACTCGCTTTGAAGTCTGATACCTTGGCGTCTTGGGTTTCTGTTCCTTCTACTCACATTCCCGACCCTTCCAGCCATTCTTTAGATCCCAAGACGTGTGTGTGGGTGTGTGTGACGTGTGTGTGTGTGTGTGTGTGTGTGTGACGTGTGTGTGTGTGTATGTGTGTGTGTGTGTGTTTGTGTGTGTGTATGTATGTATGTGTGGTATGTAAGAAGTAATTTAGACGGGTACTATTTGTAAGCTATCCTGCACCTTTTCCTCTTACTACAACTAATCCTACTTCTACAACTACTCCTACTACTACTACTACTACTACTTACTACTACTACTACTACTCTACTACTACTACTACTACTACTACTACTACTACTACCACCACAACCACTACTACAAATCACAATAGCAACTAGTATTAACTCCACGACCTAAGCAACAAAGCCACCACGTTCCTATCACTACCTGACGAAGGCACAGAAGCAGCAATAGTAGAGCTAAAGGGTAACCTACACACCTTTAAGACCTCAATTGAGACCCTACACCTCTATCAGGTGGGATATCGGGACCTTAGGGAACATTGCCGATACCCGATAAAGCCTCTCTTTCCCCCCACCTCTCCCACCCTCTGTTTCTCCTCCGTCAGTACCCGATTGCAATAACCTGGTGAGAGAGAAAGAGAGCGAGAGAGAGAGAGAGGAGAGAGAGAGAGAGAGAGAGAGAGAGAGAGAGAGAAGAGAGAGAGGAGAGGAGAGAGAGAGAGAGAGAGAGAGAGAGAGAGAAGAGAGAGGAGAGAGAGAGAGAGAGAGAGAGAGAGAGAGAGAGAGAGAGTGTTTGAGTTTCCCTCCCAACGATTTCATGACCTTACTTTCGTCTCTCTGCCCCGTGCAATTGCTTCCTGTCTGTCTGTCTGTCTGTTTGTGTGGCTATAGCTGAATCTCTCTCTCTCTCTCTCTCTCTCTTCTCTCTCTTAGCTATCTCTCTCTCTCTCTCTCTCTCTTCTCCTCTCTCCTTCTCTCTCTCTCTCTCTCTCTCTCTCTCTCTCCTCTCTCTCTCTCTCTCTCTCTCTTTCTTGTCTCATTTTTTTGTTTTTTTTGTTTGTCTGACTTCCATGAAATTAGACCAGGAAAGTTTGTTTTGTTGCCACGGGAGAAAGAACACACGCACACACACACACACACACACACACACACACACACACACACACACACACACACACACACACACACACACACCACACACGCAACACACACACACACACACACACCACACCACACACACACACACACACACACGCCAACACACACACACACTCACAAACATCCGGTGAACCAAAAAGTTAAAGCATAAATCTTGCACTTTTATAAATTGGCAAACGCAAAAAAATATAAAAAGACAGTTTCAGACAGCACAATACAACGAGCAATCAACTTCCATTGTAAGTGTATAAAGCTTTACGTTCCTTCAATGGACGGCAAAAACGAAGTAAATAAAAAGTGGAAGGCAAGAGACAATTTGATAAAACAGATGGGAATATTTTGTAGCTAAGTGACAGGAATAACGAGTCTGTCTGTCGTCTTTTGTGGTACAGCGGCTTCATTAGTGACGGGGGGGGGGGGAGAGAGAGAGAGGAGAGAGGGGAGAGAGAGAGAGAGAGAGAGAGAGAGAGAGGAGAGAGAGAGAGAGGAGAGAGAGAGAGAGAGAGAGAGAGGAGAGAGAGAGAGAGAGAGAGAGGAAGATTATACAATGAAGAAAAAAGGATATTCACGGGGAAAGATTATGTCACAAGTATGTAGGTGGAATACAGAACCAAATATTATAACTTCCCTGAGGTGGAAGAGACGAGGAGGTGGAAGCTGTGGAATAAGTGGAGGATAGAGAGGGTGACGGTGGTGGTGGTGGTGGTGGCGATGGTGGCGGTGGTGGAGGTCAGGTTAAAATAAGGTACTAAAGCTTCTTGACCTTTGACCTTTGCTATCAACACGAGAATGGGTCGATAATGTTACAGATTATGACAGCCTCTCTCACTCTCTCCCTTTTTTTTTCTCTCTCTCTCTCGTGCGCGTATGTCACCCATGACGTCAGCAGAATCAATTTCTATGCAGTTTTTAAGAGAGAGAGAGAGAGAGAGAGAGAGAGAGAGAGAGAGAGAGAGATAGGAGAGATGAGAGAGAGAGAGCGAGAGCGAGAGCAGAGAGAGAGAGAGAAGAGAGAGAGAGAGAGAGAGAGAGAGAGAGAGAGAGAGAGAGAGAGAGAGAGAGAGATGCAACACTTTCAACAGGTAACACACAAATAGTAAAAAAAACCCACAAGTTAAAAGAAAAAGGAAAAAAAAACCATAAAAAGACCCACACAAAAATAAAAATAGAAGAAGGAACATGGAACAGACGAAATAGGCCTAAGTAATAAGAAGAACAGGAAAAAACAACACAAAAAAGAAGTAAAGAAGGGATAGAACACATACAATACTGAGAAGGGATCACGCAACTCTCCCTCCCCCTCCTCTTCCTCTTCCTACTCTCCTCTTCCCTCCCCTCCTCTCCTCCTCTCACTCTCCTCTTCCCTCCCCTCTCTCCCCTTCTTACTCTCCTCATCCCTCTTCCCTTCCCTCTCTCCTCCTCTTCCCTCTCCTCCTCTCCCTACTCTCCTCTCCCTCTCTCCTCTCCCCTCTTCCCTCCCATTCTCTCCTCCTCTCCATACTCTACTCTCCTCTTCCCTCCCATTCTCTCCTCCTCTCCCTACTCTCCTCATCCCTCTTCCTTCCCTCTTCCTCCTCCCTCTCTCCTCTTCCCTCCCCTCTCTCTCCCCTCCCTACTCTCCTCTTCCCTCCCCTCTCTCCTCCTCTCCCTACTCTCCTCTCCCTCTTCCCTCCCCTCTCTCCTCTTCTACCTACTATCCTCTTCCCTCCCATTCTCTCCTCCTCTCCTTACTCTCCTCTCCCTCTTCCCTCCCATTCTCTCCTCTCTCCCTACTCTCCTCTCCCTACTCTCCTCTCCCTCTTCCCTCCCATTCCTCCTCCTCTCCCTACTCTCCTCTCCCTCTTCCCTCCCCTCTCTCCTCCTCTCCTCTTCCCTCCCATTCTCTCCCTACTCTCCTCTTCCCTCCCATTCTCTCCTCCTCTCCTACTCTCCTCTTCCCTCCCCTCTCTCCTCCTCTCCTCTTCCCTCCCATTCTCTCCCTACTCTCCTCTTCCCTCCCATTCTCTCCTCCTCTCCATTATAAAAAGGACATAGATAAACTAGAAAAAATACAGCGCCAGAGTAACCAAAATGATACCTAGATTGCGTAATAAATCGTACGAAAATCGGCTCAAAGAACTTAACTTATTCCACTAACAAAACGAAGGATAAGAGGTGGACCTCATCGAAGTCTTTAAAATCTGTCAATGGATTTACGAACGTAGTCCCAGAAAATCTTTTCACGCTAGACCGGTCAAGCTCAACTAGAAACAACGGATTTAAAAATAAGCAGGAAACGGTTTGTAACGAACGAAGCAAAGTACTCTTCACAAGCCGTGTTGTAAACGTATGGAATGGGCTGCCCTCAGACGTAGTAAACTCAAATACAATAGAATCATTTAAAAATCGCCTCGATAAATATTTCATATCAAATCCCCGGTTGTCATGTTTATCTCGGAATAATAAATTTATCTCGCGGGCCTCTGATACTTACTCTCATTGCGTAAAATGATTGCGAGTCGCGTCTACACAACCCCTCCCACACGTCTCAGACAGCCCCGAGTAAACGGTCACTACTACAACTTTTGACCTGTGACGGGCTGTGGTTCAGTAAGGGCCCTGTCAGTTAGTGACCACCATCGGGATTTATATACCAGGGGTCACTGCTGCAGGGGGCATTGAAGTGCACGGCGTCCTACTTGGAAAGTGCACTACCCGCAGTGGATTGAACGGAGCTGGGGCCTGATTGACTGCTGCCTCCCAAGAAAGCGCCAGGCAAGGCTGCCGCACCACCCTTGAACTTCCACACTGAGCCTACACCAACACTACATTAGACCTCATAACACACACAGATAGCCCCGAGTTAACGGTTACCACTACTACTCTCGACCTGGTGACGGGTTGTGGACCAGTAAGGGCCCTGTCAGTTAGTGACCACCATCGGGATTTAAGGTACCAGGGGTCACTGCTGCAGGAGGCATTGAAGTGTACGGCGTCCTACATGGAAAGCACACAATCCGCAGTGGATTGAACGGAGCTGGGGCCTGATTGACTGCTGCCTCCCAAGAAAGCGCCAGGCAAGGCTGCCGCACCACCCTTGAACCTCCACACTGTGTTCACACCATTACAAAACACGCATAACATGACCAATCTATCAAGCACTAAACCTACCCCCACAAACTAGTAGTAGTTAGCCATAGATTACAGCTTTCAACTTTCCTCACAAATTCCATGCAGTTTTTCTATACTGCATGGTATCACTTCATTTCCGGCCAGCTTCGGCTGGAGGGATGGGTGGGTGGGGAGGAGCCTTCTACTTTCCTATCCTTTCTCTCTTATCATCTAGTTAGTGTAGTGCAGTTAAAGCAAACAGCCTTGTAAGGACCTATCGGTCTGTTGCTGTTTGTGGTTTCCTTTGTAATCCTTTGTAATCCCTCGCCATTTCATCCTTCTCCCTACTTCTCTCCCTCTCCTCCCTCCTTCCTCCCTCTCTCCTCTTCCCTCCATTCTCTTCTCCTCTCCCATCTCCTCTCCTCTTCCATCCCCTCTCTCCCTCCCTCTTCCTCCTCTCCCTCCCTCCTCCCTCCTTACTCTCCTCTCCCTTCCCCTCTCTCTCCTCTTCCCTCTTCCCTCCCACTCTCTCCTCCTCCCCCTACTCTTCCCTCCCCTCCCTCTCTCCCCCTCTTCCTACTCTCACCTGTCCTATTAATCTGATTACACCCCCTCTCCCCCCTCCACACACCTGGTGATCCCCACTGCCCCGGCTGACTTTTAATAACAAAAAAAAACAAAAATTTAAAAAAACCGGTGATAAAGGGAGACAGGGTGGGGGGGGGAGTATTTTATTCCGACTAGTTTCGCCTTTTCACTTCTAAGCCGGTCTCCTCTAGCACCTCTTTTTATAGCTGTCCGTATGTCTAGACGATAATAATAACAGCAATAATGATACTAATACAAGAACAGGAAGAGGAGGGTGGGGAGGAGCCATATTAAGTCATAGGTCTGTCATCTCACGTACTAAGTCATATGTGTTACTTTTATATCTTTGGGGTTTAAAGTCATAAGTCTTTTTGGTATTCTAGGGATTAAGCCCGGACTTTTTGCTGTTTGTGATTTTTTAGGGTTTAGTCACACGAGAAAAAGGGGAAACCTTGTGAAACTTTATGAATTTTCTCTCTCTCTCTCTCTTCTCTCCCCTTCTCTCTCTTTTCCTCTCTCTTTTCTTCCTCTCTCTTTTCCCCCTTTTCTCTCTCTCTCTCTCTCAACTCGCTATCTTCCACGTCACTCAAATTAAAGATCAAGAAAAAATATATCCCTAAAACTGGAAACGCAATCTCCGTTCAATCAAAGGTTTAGAAAGAGATAGATGAGGTGAGAGAGAGAGAGAGAGAGAGATAGAGATAGAGAGAGAGAGAGAGAGAGAGAGAGAGAGAGAGGGGAGAGGGAGAGGGGATGGGGGAAAAGGAGAGAGGGGGAGAGAGAAAGAAAGAGAGAGAGAGAAGTCGCCAATACCTTGTGTCTCAAAGCCATGACTCGCTCCGCCCCTTGAAGCCGCCCGGACCTCTCCTCGCCGGGGGAGAAGGAAGGCTCGTCCAAGGGTGATGGTCGGAAAGAGGTGGTGTAGGGCGTCTTGGTCTTCCCCGCCACCGCCGCCAAGGGAAATACAGGCTCCTGGATCATCAGGAGCTCAACGACGGAGCTCATCATACGACGACTGGAGGGGTCTCATCTTGGTCTGTCCCTCCGATCACGGGATCATCGAGGCAAGGTTATATCCAAGGCTCACAGCGAGGTGAATGAACTCCTCCTCGCACGCCATGGGAGGCAAGAACCTTTCGGCGCATCCCTCGGCGGGGCGAAGGTCGCGGCTGGAGGTGACGTTCAGGGGGTAACTCTCGGACTCCCTCGACCTAGGCTCTTGGGGCGTTTGCTTCACGAGGAGATTCATCCCCGAGCCCCTGAAGTGCTTGTGCCGGGCCTTCAGGCATGTCCACAAGCACTGCTGCCGGGGATCTCTGTGGTGCCTGCAGCGGCCGGCACTCCTCAGAGTGCCACAGCGCTCTGGAGGCTGACGAAAGCCTTGCTGAAGGATGTCCGAGTAGCAGCGCGGCTCACCATGCGTGGTCCCAGCTCTGCCCCGAGCGGCTGAGGAGACTTCCTCCAGGCGGCGAGGGGCGGGACAAGGAGCTGAAGAATTGTGTGGACCTGAAGCCCTTACTGGCGGCGCCTTTCAAGGCGGAGCAACACGCTCTAGGCAAGTACGAGGCCTCTCCACACGAGACAACCATAGCTACCATTGCTGCACACACAGAGACAGCCAAAAGGAGAAGAAGGAAGTCCGAGGCCTCTCCAGTTCAAAAGGCCCGGCAACTGTGGACATCTCTAACCAAGCGGCCCTCCACACTGACATGGGCTGCAGCCACCGCCGCCACCCAGGCCACGGCTCCCCGGCTCACGAGCAGGGTGACCTTCCTAGACCCTCCAGGGGCCGCAAAGTACCACCGGACGTTGTGCCACTCAGAAAAATGATGATGAACTGGAGCAGCCGCCGACAGGGGTCCTAATGCCAATGAATGAGCCTTTTTCGAGGATAAGAAACCCGGCAAGGACACCGCCGCCACTGAGACCCAAGAAGAGAGGCGGGTCACTTACAGGCCGCGGTGTTAACTAACCCACCCAGGCAAACAAGGAAGAGTGAGGGACGTAATGGGAGACGAAGGGAGGAAGGGAGGGGAGGAGGGAGGGAGGAAGGAAGGGGAGGAGGGAGGAAAGCGTATCAGGCTGAGTGAGAAATAGTGGCGAGTAAAAGGAAGTGGTGGGAAAAAGAGGAGGAAAAGAAGAAATAATAAGAGGAGAAGGAAGAAGAGGAGGAAAAGAATAAAGAGGGTAAGATGGTGGCTATGTAAGGAGATTTCGTGCCAAAGATGCTGAAACTGCCGATATGAGATGAGGGAGGAGAGGATAAGGACCAAAGGCACAGAGGCAGAGCAGCCTGATGCGAGGCAGGAAAAGGCAAAGAAAAGAAGATAGAGATGATGATACAAAGGAAGAAGAAAAGTAAAGAAAACATAACAATATAATGAAGAATTAAAGGAGGTACACAAGATAGGGAAAATGAAGGAAAATAAAATACCCCATTTGAACTAGGAGTAAGAAAGAAAAAAAACTGTTTAATTAGTGAATATGAAGGAAGAAAATAAAAATAAATACATAGGAGAGGGAGAAGAACAAAGGGAAATAACAACCCTAGGATTTAGTAGGAGAGAAAGACAGTTAAGGGATGAGTAATGAACGTGTGAAGTGGAAAGAAATGAAAAATTATGATAAATGCGTACATAGGAAAGAGGAGAGAGAGAGAGAGAGAGAAAGAAGAAAAGAGAGAGAAGAGAGGACAGAGAGAGAGGAGGAGAGAGAGAGAGAGAAGAGAGAGAGAGAGAGGAGAGAGAGAGAGAGAGAGAGAGGAGGAGAGAGAGAGAGAGAGAGAGAGAGAGAGAAGAGAGAGAGAGAGAGAGAGAGAGAGAGGAGAGAGAGAGAGAGAGAGAGAGAGAGAGAGAGAGAAGAGAGAGAGAGAGACGAGGAGAGAGAGAGAGAGGAGAGAAGAGAGAGAGAGAGAGAGAGAGAGAGAGAGAGAGAGAGAGAGAGAGAATGCTACTGCTCTATATATAACTAAAAATAAGACCCGCATTATATTTTGTTCTTCTCCTCAACAAAATTATTTCACCACCTTAGTTAACCTTCCTGGACACACACACACACACACACACACACACACACACACACACACACACACACACACACACACACACACACACAGACTTAAACCTGAGCAGTGTCTTGGTCCAGTGGTAGCAAGACTCGAACCCGCGCATTGTCCATCCAAAATTAAAGTAAATCACAAATACATATATTAAAACTGCAATTACTATGATATACGTAAAGCCCATTATCTTATACTTTAGTGTGCTAATTTGAGCTTCATGGGTTTAATGGGAGGTTTAATGGCAGTCGTTCCTCATTATCTGGTTATATTTCTAAGTGTACTACTACTATTACTACTACTACAATATTACTACTACCAACGGCTATCACTACTACTACAGTACTTCATCTACCACTACTACTACTTCTATTACCACTACTACTACAACAACAACTACTTCTACTACTACTATCACTACTACAACCACATATACCACTACTACTACTATACTACTACTACTACTACTACTACTACTACTACTACTACTACTACTACTACTACTACTATATACTATCGATCAATAGAACAGCCTGTACAACCA
>JACEEZ010006337.1:548585-563585 GCA_016584305.1 Chionoecetes opilio | reverse complement strand
CCTTTTATTCATGCCAGTTCCATAACACGTACAAAAAAGTGTCTCTCCTCTTTTTCTCTTTTCCGTGTTTTCCTTCTTTATTTGTCTGCCTCTTGTTTCTTTTTTTTCCATTTTCCTGTTATTTTTTTCGAATTCCATAAAAAGTACAAAAAAATGTCTCTCCTTTTTTGACTCTTCCGTGTTTCCTTTCTTTCTCTTTCTCTTTTTTTTATCTTTTTCCTTTTTTTCCATTTTCCTTTTATTTTTTTCAAGTTCCATAAAAAGTACAAGAAAAATGTCTCTTCTCTTTTTCTCTTTCCGGTTTCCTTTCTTTTTCCATACCTCTCTTTTTTTTCTAATTTCCTTTCATTTTTTCCCCAGTTCCATAACACGTACAAGAAACCTTTCCCTTATATTTCCCTTATTTTGATCTGCTTTTTTTCATTATCTCTTCCATTTTCCTTTTATTTATTCCAGTTCCATAACAAATAAAAAAAAAAGTCTCTCCTCTTTTTCTCTTTCCGTGTTTTTCATCTTTTTCCAACCTTTTTTTTTTCTTTTTTTCTTCTAATTTCCTTTCATTTTTTCCCCAGATCCATAACAAGTACAAAAAAACTTTCCCTTATTTTTCGTCTGCCTCTTTTTTTCATATATTCTTCTATTTCCTTTTTTTTCCCGGTTCCATAAGAAGGACAACAAAAGTGTTTCGGATCTCACACATGTTCTTGCACTTTCATATATTTCTCTATTATTACTATCTTCTTCTTCTCTTCTCCCTTTCTTAATTCCAGTTCAATAAAAACAGTACGGACGTGTAGGCTATGGCATCTTTCGTTTTCCGTACACTGGCCTCACAAACAGCCTTAGGGGAGAGCGGGGCAGGTTGCATCGAGGGTAGGTTGCATCATTGCCTCTAACTCGCATGTTATCACACGTACATCGTCTTAATACTACTACTACTACTACTACTACTACTACTACTACTATAAACGACTACTACTACAACTACAACAATAATAATAATAAAAAAAGTTAATGCGAGTTAGAGGCAATGATGCAACCTACCCTCGATGCAACCTGCCCCGCTCTCCCCTACACCTTCATTACTTTTCTTCATTACTTACATTACTTACTGTATTACTCTTTCTTTCTCTCTCTCCCTTTCTTTTTCTCCTCCTCTTTGCCCTTATCTTATTAACAAATACTCTTTTATCTTCATTACTTTATTTCCTTTTCCATTTTTTTCTTCTCGTCCCTGCCCTCATCTTATTAATGCCTAAAAATACCTAAAAATGCCTAAAAAGGTGAATGTGCCAGACATCAGAGGTCCTATGGCACTATGGCAAAGCATATAAAGGGGAGGGGTTAAAGAATAATAGTGAAACGATGAGGGAAGGGGAAAGAACGGAATGTTACAGCAGAATGGTTAGATCAGATGTAGGATGTGGATTTGTTGGAGGAAGGAGGTTAAATTTTCTAGGGAGAAGGAGGGGGATTCCGGGAGAATGTCCACAAGACAGGGAGGTCGGGAAAGGGAGGACAAATGAGGGAAGGAACTGGAACGGGCAGGAGTAAGATGGGGGCATGATATTAGGACATGTTGGACAGTGAGAGGAACTTGACAGGGTGTGCAGAGGGTTGGGGAGGAGCGTGACATGAGATTGGAGTGTGTGAGGTTAGTATACAAATAGTCTTTCATCTTAATGACTTTTTTTCCCTTCCCTTTTTTCTCTCCTCTTTGGCTCGCCCATCATAATCTACATCTTACTTTGCATCAAAACTGAAAGACAATACAATATAACAAAAGAAAAGAAAAAAAGTAGGGCATGCAAATTGTAAGTCAATGAATATATTGAATAGCAAGACATAAACAGTTTCAAAGTAGAAAAATACAAACAAAAATTTAACGTGAGGCCAAAAAATAAAAGGAAATGACCGGAATTGCCCCGTCTTATCAACAAATAGTGTTACAGCTGAATGACTTTTTTTTCCCTTCCTTTTTTTTCTCTCCTCTTTGCCCCCATCATATTTTTTTTCACATTTCCCTAACAAATACTGATGAGGTGTCTGCTTTTCTATATACTAATTCATCCCAGACTAAACGAAATATTAAAGCTATTTGTACAAAACTCTTCATAGCCTTGATGAATAGCTTTGTATCACGAAATGAGTACAGATGAAGATGTAAATTGAGAAAAGGAAACAAGAAGTGTAGACAAAGACGTATTTTTAAAACAAACATTCTCTGTCTGTTACGTCATATCTCTCTCTCTCTCTCTCTCTCTCTCTCTCTCTCTCTCTCTCTCTCTCTCTCTCTCTCTCTCTCTCTCTCTCTCTCTCTCTCTCTCTCACACACACACACACACCCTCCCCCCAAAACACACACACACAAACACAAACACACTCACATACTCCCTACCCCCAACACACACACACACACACACACACACACACACACACACACACACACACACACACACACACATACACACACACATGCACACACACATACACACACACACACACACACACACACACACGGTCTCACCCCCCCCCACAACACACAGTCACACACACACACACACAGTCCCTCCACCCCAACACACACATATAAACTGACCCAAAACTTGCCTCATTAAGCTTGAAGGAGGTTAAGTGAATGAGTTTGTTCATTACATTTAGTGACGCAGGCCTCTCACTAGGGTCCTACAGCAAGCCAGGTGCTCCTAACTCGATTACCTTAATAAGTTATTTGAGAACGCAGCGAGTTGAGGAATAACACTGGGTTAGGTTGCGGATGATATGTGTCAAGGTATTGTCTGGGTAACTGTGATGGTGGTAATAGTGGTAGTGGTGGTAGTAATGGCGGTAGTAGGATTAGTAATGGTAGTAGTAGTAATAGCAGTTGTGGTGTGGTAGTAGTAGTAGTAGTAGTAGTAGTAGTAGTAGTAGTAGTAGTAGTAGTAGTAGTAGTAGTAGTAACAGTTGTTGTGGTGGTAGTAGTAGTAGTTGTGGTGTGGTAGTAGTAGAAGTAGTAATGGTAGTAGTAGACGTAGTAATGGCGGTAGTAGGAGTAGTAATAGTAGTAGTAGTAATAGCAGTTGTGGTGTGGTGGTAGTAGTAGTAGTAGTAGTAGTAGTAGTAGTAGTAGTAGTAGTAGTAGTAGTAGTAGTAGTAGTAGTAGTAGTAGTAGTAGTAACAGTTGTTGTGGTGGTAGTAGTAGTAGTAGTTGTGGTGTGGTAGTAGTAGAAGTAGTAATGGTAGTAGTAGAAGTAGTAATGGCGGTAGTAGGAGTAGTAATGGTAGTAGTAGCAGTAATAGTAGTAGTAGTAGTAGTTGTTGTTGTTGTTGTTGTGGTGTGGTAGTATGTAGGAGTAGTAGTTAGTGGTGGTAAAAAAAAAAAAAAGAGTGGTGTTAGTGGTGGTAGTAGTGTATAGTAGTATAGTGGTAGTAGGTAGTGGTGGTAGTAGTGGTAGAATCATGTGTAAAGAATAGCATATAAATGATTCTCACTCATACTAAATAAAATGCCACCAAATAATCACATATTATAACCCCCCCCACAACCACAACAACAACAACAACAACAAAAAAAAATCACCACTAAAAAACAAACACTCTAAACAAATCTAAGACAACAAATCAAAACAATACGAAATTATTACCCAGACTACAGCTTCATATCTAACTCACATAACAACTACTATGCAAACTACCTAACTTCCCGACGATATAATCACCCAATTAGTGTGTGACGAGGAAGTGTGAGCGTCGCCTTTGCAAGTTTGTGACAGTCTCGCAGTTCAGATCTATAAGTAAGTTCATGTAATGTAGATAGTTCCGTGCATAAGACGAGAGAGAGAGAGAGAGAGAGAGAGAGAGAGAGAGAGAGAGAGAGAGAGAGAGAGAGAGAGAGAGAGAGAGAGAGAGAGAGAGAGAGAGAGAGAGAGAGAGAGAGAGAGAGAGAGAGAGAGAGAGAGAGAGAGAGAGAGAGAGAGAGAGAGAGATAACATAGATATAGCTTAATTTTATGTTGAGAGGATAGTAGGTGAGAAAGGAATGACAGGGAGAAGGAAGATAACAAGAATAAGAGGATTACAAAGGATTACAAAGGAAACACAAACAGCAACAGACCAATAGGTCCTTACAAGGCTGTTTGCTTGAACTACACTACACTAACTAGATGATAAGAGAGAAAGGATAGGAAAGTAGAAGGCTCCTCCCCACCCACCCATCCCTCCAGCCGAAGCTGGCCGGAAATGAAGTGATACCATGCAATATAGAAAAACTGCATGGAATTTGTGAGGAAAGTTGAAAGCTGTAATCTATGGCTAACTACTACTAGTTTGTGGGGGTAGGTTTAGTGCTTGATAGATAGGTCATGTTATGTGTGTTTTGTAATGGTGTGAACACAGTGTGGAGGTTCAAGGGTGGTGCGGCAGCCTTGCCTGGCGCTTTCTTGGGAGGCAGCAGTCAATCAGGCCCCAGCTCCGTTCAATCCACTGCGGATTGTGTACTTTCCATGTAGGACGCCGTACACTTCAATGCCTCCTGCAGCAGTGACCCCTGGTACCTTAAATCCCGATGGTGGTCACTAACTGACAGGACCCTTACTGGTCCACAACCCGTCACAGGTCGAGAGTAGTAGTGGTAACCGTTAACTCGGGGCTATCTGTGTGTGTTATGAGGTCTAATGTAGTGTTGGTGTAGGCTCAGTGTGGAAGTTCAAGGGTGGTGCGGCAGCCTTGCCTGGCGCTTTCTTGGGAGGCAGCAGTCAATCAGGCCCCAGCTCCGTTCAATCCACTGCGGTAGTGCACTTTCCAAGTAGGACGCCGTGCACTTCAATGCCCCCTGCAGCAGTGACCCCTGGTATATAAATCCCGATGGTGGTCACTAAGGAGGAGGAGGAGGAGGAGGAGGAGGAGGAGGAGGAGGAGGAGGAGGAGGAGGAGGAGGAGGAAGAGTATACGTGGGCGTGAGGTGGGTGGGGCAGTGAGTGGGTGGCGGTGGGTGTGGTAGAGTCGCTGTTAAAGGAGAAACAACACGATACAAGTTCTCTCTCTCCTTTTGTCCCGGGACAAAAACATCCTTAATATTGCCAGGGTCGGTGTTTGACGACTACAACAGTCTGGCAAGATAAACATAATGATCGAATTCAAGGAATCAAGAATTCTGTTAATGAAGAGCGGCAGGTGCGTGTTGGCAGCTGCTTGCCTGCTGGGGGTGCTGGTGAGCGCCGCGCCCCTTCCCGCGCGGCTGCCGGGTGCGGGAAGGGGGCACACCGAGGATGCCGCGCGCACTGAGGAGCAGCCCAAGAAAATCAGGCTGGGTAGATGTGATCTGCATTTTTGGCCCAAGGACAAAGTCTGGAGGCTAGAAGAGGGTGATTCGGTCACAATCACCGTTGAAGTAGTAAATAACTGTAATGAGGATATTACGTTAACGATTCAGAGAACGGAAGGCGACAGCATTAAGCAGGTGGTCAAGGCAGGCTCGTCAGGCACCGAGTGGAGGTCTGGACGCGCGACCCTGTCCCGCCAAGGCGAGTGGTTCAAGGTTCACCTTGCCACCCCGGAATACGAAATAGTCATGAAAAAACGCCTAGAAGTTGAATTTGCGCCCCGGATCAAGATGATGACGGCCCTCCCCTATCAAGGAAAGAGTCTATCTTATTATTTTCTATACTTACTTTACCAGAGGCAGAAAGAAAAGATCACCGGTACAAGCATGTCAAGAGCGCTTGGCTGGGATATTGGCACGTCTTCATCTCTGATTGTGAAAGTGGCAGGCAACCCTAAACCCAAAACTGCTTGGCGAGTGAAGCACCAGGACATTCAGCCCGGCCAGTCCTTGGGGAAGCACTACGTGGCGCTGAATGAGATCAGGATCACGACCACGGAGTCCCTGTACAAGCTGCAGCTTCGGGAGGTCACTCTCAAGATGGCGCAGGACGGACTCAAGGTGACTGCTCAAAGCAAATATAAGCAAAAAGTACGATCCATCACGATACCCGTCAACATGTTCTCCATCGCGGAACAGAGAAAGTTTGTCGATGCCATTACCGTCAGCTTTGGGTCGGTGTTCCTCATATTTTTGGCTATGGTTGGAATCCGTTTCGCAACCTGTATATACTATTGTGTTGCCAAGAGAGCCAAGGAAAAGTGGGATGGGGTAATATGGAATCTAATCGTCTTCATGATACCGGTCAGAACCCTGACGAAACTCCTGCACTTGTTGGTCGGACTGTGCATCAGTCTGGGGTTATTGACTTTCTTCAGCGTACTGCAAGGTGATTCCCTCCGATTAATTCGAGTTTTGTTTTCATCCGTGTTTCTTATGTTCGTCACCTACGCGTACGCCACCTACGCAAGAGTCAGGGCCGCTTTCTGCATGATAGTGATTGGTTTGCTGAACCACGTGGGCATCTTTCTGCTGGTGATATCAACCCTAGGAATGGTGTTCAATGCCTTCGACGGCGTGTCAATGAACTTCGTGGAGATGTCCCAGCATACGTACTGCGTCTCAAAGATTCACGTTGACATCTTTCGTGAATCCATGATGGCGTATCTCAAGCCCGGGATGCAGAAAGAATCGGCTTATGCTGAGTTGCAGCTTGTGAAGGAGAGGGACATGGCGATGGCCCAGGAGGCTATGAAGCTGAAAGCCGACCAGGCACTCAATGACGCGTATGGGGAAAAGTTTGGCGAACAAATGGTCGCTCAGAAAAAGAATAAAAGAGTAGACAGAGAATACGCGGTTAGGCGTTTTGCAGACGTGAAAAAAGAAGCGACAGGAGGCTGGAGAGAAAAAAATATATTAAAGAAAAAAATTGTATTCAAAAATATGAACTTAGGTCAAAACATTGGAAGTAATATCCTCATCCAGTGTCAAAAGAAAAAGGCAAAGGTTTACTCAAACTGTTTTTCTAAATTCCCCATTTTTCCCCCAATATCAAAGTTAATAGGTTATTTCACCTGTAAAGCAATGGTCAAGAAAGTGAACTGCGACTTCATGTACAGGGAAACCGTGAAGACCTTCAAGATTGACCCGCCGGCGGACGTGGAGGCGATCGTCGAGGGTCTGCTGGTCCTGCGCGACGGACCCGCCATATTCTACGGGGACGCCAGCCCTCAGCAGCTGTGTGAGCTGTTCAAGAAGCCCGTCACGGTTTCATATGTACACGAAAAAGTACGCGAGGGCAAAGCAGTAATGATGAAATGGATGGAAGAGGCGAAAGGAATCACTTCACTCTTCTACTATATAGTTATACTTTTGTTAGTGTTGTATGCAGGAAATAAAGTTGTCGATGACATGATTAAGTACGACCAAAATATCGACTACGAGAACTTTTACATCGGCAACCATTTCAGGGAAATTGACAAAAAAAGGAAGCAGCTTAACTACCCTCCACTGCTGCCACTCAAGAAGACTGAAAAGGAAATTTATGTAGAGGACATATTCTCCACTAAACCGAGAGAGGATGAAAAGGAGGCACAACATCTCAAAAGAATGTTCTGCGTGGGCCTGCAAATCATCACAGCCTTGGTATTCTTGGTGGATTACGTTGTTTTTACCTTCACCGAATACCAGGTGGATCACGACAACCTCAGGTACACTCTTCACATCGACGACTACCTCCACGTCACTGCACGGGGGGACTCTTTCATCGCCTTGCTATTCAACCTCGTCTTCGAAAAACTAAACACAAACAACCAGATGACTAAGGTGTACAGGATGGACCAATGTAACCTCGAGGTGCGCTTGCCAAACCTGGAGATGTACGCGTATCAGCAAGCCCTTCTCCTCTTCCTCTTCCTCCTGACCTTCGTAATGCCGTGCCCAGACAGACTCAAACACGTCATATTCAGATTCTACTACCCGAAGAAAGAGGAGACGAGGCAAACAAGGTTGTACATCAGAATCATGTACACGCGGGAGAAATTCGTAGAGCTAGCAGTCAAGAAGATGATAAATATCCGATCCCTGGCGAAGTTGAACATGGCGTTGGACCCCCATTGGCACAACATCCTCCTCAGACAGTTTAGGTCCTTCAACTTTATACTACGTTACTTCTTCAAACCCACGTGTTCTATTTGTTCGGAGACTGGTGGGGAGAGGTTTGTGTTGTGTAAGGGCCCCCTCTGCCCCATGGTGTACTGCCGACCGTGCTGGCAGATTTTAGGGGATAAGTGTCTGAACTGTAGCGTGAAGATTACCCGGGAGATGATGGAGCGTTATGGTACTGACGAAGAGGGTTTGTTTGAAGAGTGATGAGGCACGCTTGAGGATATTTCAAGTCAAGAACTATTGATGATGTAGCCTACTTAGACCTTACTTACTTGGACCTCAGACCCTTGCAAGATTAAAATTAGTAAAAATCTAAGTACGAAGAGCCTTGCGAGATTAGAATGAGTACACACCCGAGTATTTCAATTTTCACTGACACGGAATGCTTTGTGCCTCGCCTGTCAGCATGTTCTTGATCGTCACTCAGAAACGCTAAACACACAAGACTATTCCTGCATTCCTGCCAGTCTTGATTCTTGTGTTCAGGATCTCAAGAGTGACTGAAAATGTTCTTATCTTTGCATTACTATTTCTAACATATTAATTTTATCACTATTATTATCATTACATTACTATTACTGTGTGTGTGTGTGTGTGTGTGTGTGTGTGTGTGTGTGTGTGTGTGTGTGTGTGTGTGTGTGTGTGTGTGTGTGTGTGTGTGTGTGTGTCTGTCTGTCTGTCTGTCTGTGTGTGTGTGTGTGTGTGTGTGTGTGTGTGTGTGTCTGTCTGTCTGTCTGTCTGTCTGTCTGTCTGTGTGTGTGTGTGTGTGTGTGTGTGTGTGTGTCTGTCTGTCTGTCTGTCTGTCTGTCTGTCTGTCTGTCTGTGTGTGTGTGTGTGTGTCTGTCTGTCTGTCTGTCTGTCTGTCTGTCTGTGTGTGTGTGTGTGTGTGTGTGTGTGTGTGGGTGTCTGTCTGTCTGTGTGTGTGTGTGTGTGTGTGTCTGTCTGTCTGTCTGTCTGTCTGTGTGTGTGTGAACAAGGAAAATTTCGTATGTTCTCGTATAAATACAAATAAAATAATAATAAAATAATGAATGAAAGAGGAAGAAGGGAGAGAATTAGACATAGTGAATCAGTAAGGAAATACTTCAATCATTTTCTATGTGAATAAATGAGGAAGAGAATGGGTGAAGGAAGGAAGGAAGAAGAGGGGAGGGATGGGATGAACTGCCGGCGAGGAGGAAGGAAGGAGGAAGAATGAAGGGGGAAGGAGGGAGGAGGAAGGAGGAAGGAAGGGGGAAGGAGGAAGGAAAAAAGGAAGGAAGGAAGGAAGGGAGAAAAAAAGGAGGGAGGAGGCAGGAGAGGGGATGGAGGAGGGAGGAGACAGGAGGGGGGAGGGAGGAAGGAAGAAGGAAGGAAGGAAGGATGAGGAAGAAGGGGGGGGGGATCAAGGGCTTCGTCAGTATAAGATAGTAATTATGATACAGGAAGGATGGCGCTTCGGCGAGGAGATAAATTTTTTCTCATTAAGAGGAAGAGCGAGAGTGAGAGAAAGTGTGTGTGTGTGGGAGGAGAGGAAAATAGCATTATGATACAGGGGAATCTCTCTCTCTCTCTCTCTTTCTTTCGGAGAGAGAGAGAGAGAGAGAGAGAGAGAGAGAGAGAGAGAGAGAGAGAGAGAGAGAGAGAGAGAGAGAGAGAGAGAGAGAGAGAGAGAGAGAGAGAGAGAGAGAGAGAGAGAGAGGAGAGAGAGAGAGAGAGAGAGGAGAGAGAGGAGAGAGAGAGAGAGAGGAGAGAGAGAGAGAGAGAGAGAGAGAGAGAGAGTAATAAAGAAGGGGAAAAAGAGAAAACCAGAGAGAGGGCGCGTTACCATAATGAGAAGCTTCCTCAAGAGTCTCTTTCACTCAATTAGTTAAGACCATTTGTCACCCTCGAGGGAGAGCAGATAAGAGTAAATAATTACGGAAAAAAAGAAAGAAAAAAGGAAAGAGAGGAAGAAAGAATGACAGAGAGAGTGAGAGTGACAGAGAGAGTGGTTCGGTAAAAAAAATGTAACTTCCATATTTCCCTGTATTCTACTCCACTGCGATACACAGCCATAGAGAGCCAATCCTAGACGTCAGATTTTAGATTTTATTAAAAAAAATACTGTTGTGTATCTTTAGCTCAAAACAAAAAGAGAGGGAGGAGGGGGAAGGGAGGAAGATTAAATAACGGAAAGAAGAAAAAGAAGAAGAATTAAGATGCCAAGAGTTAGAATGGATTGATTAGTGACGCAGGAAATACAGATGTGTGTATAAAAAGAGAAAAAGAGAGAGAGAGCGAGAGAGAGAGAGAGAGAGAGAGAGAGAGAGAGAGAGAGAGAGAGAGAGAGAGAGAGAGAGAGAGAGAGAGAGAGAGAGAGAGAGAGAGAGAGAGTCTGTCAACTGTAGCCGTGCGCCTTATGGGAAGACGCTGATGCCCCAGGGCGAGGTGGAGGTGCCGGGGGTCTGCAGGCTGACCTTCACAGCCCACATGGAGCGGCTCGCCAGAGCGGCTTCGGGGAAGCTGGCATCCCTGAGGAGGGTTTCGTGACTTCTCGACAGCCAGGGGTTGGAGATCCTGTACGAGGCGCAGGTCTGCTCCTCCCTGGAGTACGCGTGCCTCGCGTGGGGCGGCGAGGAGAACAAGCACCTGGCTCTCCTTGACGAGGTCCAGGGTCGCGCGGTGAGGTTCATCAGGGACCGCGGTGCCGGGCAGGAATCACGACTCTGCCACAGCCTCCAGCACCGCCGAGACGTAGCAGGCCTCGCCGTGATGCTCAAGGGGCAGCACCAGCGGCTGCCTCGACTGAAAACATCCGGCAGCCCTTCCGGCGGGCCCAGGTTACCCCCAGGGCCGTCGCCCGAGCCCCCGCGGAGCTTTTACAGCCCCGCTGCCGGACAGGGCAGAGAAGGGACCAAGGAAGCTAGAGAACACCTCTCTATCGCAAGCTATCTTCTTTCCTCTTTGTCTCTCTAGCTTTGTCTGTCTAGGTAGGGACACTACAAATAAGGAGGGAAAGGTAGAGGGGAAAAAAGTGTCTAAAGCGAAACAAACTACGAAGTGAAAAAAACGAAGTGAAGGCAAGAAATATCACAACGTGAGATGGGATGGAAACAGATCAATATCTAAAATATTCTAAATAAATAAATAGATAGATAAATAAATACAAAAACAACAGTGCTGACTTCAGAATCAAATCAGATGCATAAATAAAAAATGGAAATTGCTGTCACAAAAATGAATCTTTTTTTTCCATTTATTTTACGTTCGAAAAAAATGAATTTCAGGTTAATTTTCCATTCCCAACCAAGTCCAGCTTTTCTTCCTCCTGTTTCCCTCGCTCTCCTCACCCTTATAGTTCTTCCCAATTTTTGTTTTTCTCTCTCTCTTATTCCGTTTCCTTTCCTCCCTCTCTTCATCACTCCCTCCTCTACTCTTCTACTCCAATCGAATCTATGTCTACTTCCCCTCGCCTTGTCACTCCCTCTCTCCTCCCTCCTCCACTCCTCGCCTTACTGTCACTCATCGTGTTAAAACTTGATCAGCTAACTCCCTGGCTATCCTGACCAAGCGATCCACTCCTCTCTTTCATCTCTTATTATAGATATTCCTCCAGTTCTCTTCTTCCTTGTCTTCGTCATGCTTCTCCTTCATTCTCCTTGTCCTTATTCTCTTATATTTTTTGTCCTCAATTCTCATCTTCTTAAGTAGCCGAAGAAGTTAATCAACTGGCTATTTATGTCTAACGTTTTTTTCTTCTTCTTTTTAGGTAAGCAAGATGAGGAGATTCATAGAAGCGTTCTGTAGTGTGGGTGGTAAGTATACTAATATCTCTCTCTCTCTCTCTCTCTCTCTCTCTCTCTCTCTCTCTCTCTCTCTCTCTCTCTCTCTCTCTCTCTCTCTCTCTCTCAAACAGGTCGTCACACACTCCAACTTGTTTTCTTCCTTTCATGAGTTCACTGCTACATACACATTACACATACACTAACATTAATAGAACATAAAATGAAGAAGAAATAAAAATTAATTCGAACTATTAATTGTCTACCTTCTACTGTATTTCTTTAAAACATATCAGTATTTTACTCCCTATTTACCCCATGACAATTTTCCCTTCTAATCTCCACCCCTGCCAGGTTGACGACCAATGTTTTCTTCACTCCTTAATATAGAATGGAGATTAATTATTCAGTCATATATCTATCATTCATTGACTCATTACCGAACCCTTGCCTTCCCCTCCCTTCACTAAACACAAGCTGCACTGTAATTCGCGCGCCAAGCCTTCCATTTCATGCCCTCCCCTTCAAGCTTAGCATAGGTACCTACATTTCAACAACAGAAATGGATATTCTCGTTTGCATTTCCCCCATAGTCGCGGCAACACCGTCGACCTATGCAATTATTATCATTACTGTTATTATTATCACCACTACCACCACTACTACTACTATTACTATTACTACTACTACTACTACTACTACTACTACTACTACTACTACTATTACTACTACTACTACTACTACTACTACTACTACTACTATTACTACTACTACTACTACTACTACTACTACTACTATTACTACTACTACTACTACTACTACTACAACTACTACAACTACTACTACTAAACCTTCACATATTCACTACAATACGTTAATTTCTGTACTCCCTCGTCCTCTCACCCACTGCCACTTCAGTTCATTCATGTCGTGGTGGCAATCTGTATCATCAATAACTTCATGGTTGGTAGTACGTGCAAATTGTCTGGATCGGATCAAAGTACCTTGTATTATCCTTTACCTTCACCGGGATTTCCAGTATCACTTTCCGCCTCCAAAAGTTAAATAGCAAGACCTCGTCCCTCCTGCAGTAGGCGTGACCGAAGCCTCCATAACCACTGCTAACGACCCTATTATCCCTGTCATAATGAGGCTTAATGAGACGTAGTAACGGGTATGCAAATGAGGCAAGCAGGCAGGGCAGTTCCAGCTTCTCCGCTTTCCTGTCTGTGCCTCCGCGACTTCCTATACTGGTAACGATCATGATTTCTAATGGTACTAATTGTGTTCCTAATACCATTGTTGGGCCTTCAGGAAATTGCACTACTACTACTACTACTACTACTACTACTACTATTACTACTACTACTACTACTACTACTACTACTACTACTATTACTACTACTACTACTACTACTACTACTACTACTACTACTACTACTACTACTACTACTACTACTACTACTATTACTACTACTGCTACTACTACTACTACCACTACTACTACTACTACTACTACCACTACTACTACTACTACCACTACTACTACTACTACTACTACTACTACTACTACTACTACTACTACTACTACTACTACTACTACTACTACTACTACTAACCTAACTACTAACCTAACCTACTACCACCTAACGTAGAGGCGAACTCAAACACTATATACTCAACTGATACACTCTTATAATACTTAACTTATACACTCTTCATGACCTTGGTATTGACATTTATATTAATAGACCGACAATATTTTTCAATGATTTTTTTCTTTAACCAAGGATACGATGTGACTGTGGGTGGGTGGATCAAGGTGGAACAAGGATCGGGCGTGATAGTGTGGTGGTGGGCGGGCGTGAAGGTGATGGATGGGTGTGTGGGCGTCTTGAGGCTGTAGGCGCGGAGTGATGGTGGTTTAGAAATGGCTGTGTTAGGTGTAATGTGGGCGGTTATCTGTGTGGGCGTAAGGGCGTAAGGGGGTGTTGATGACGTGAGGTTCTGGTCAAGATATGTGGTTGTGTGGGCGTGATTGAAATGTGACGGGCGTGGTAGGGTTGTCTGGATGTGTGGGTGTGATTAGTTTATGGCTTATACTATATATATTAAGATTTTTATTTTTTTATTTATTTTATTTGATTTTATTTATTTATTTTTTGTTCTTTTCTTTTGAACTTAATTTAGATTTTGACGTTTAGATTTAGATTTTTATTTTCATCTTTTATTATTATTTGTTGATCTATTTTTCTTTTCCTTTTAATTTGATTTTGATTTTGACGTTTAGATTTAGTTTTAATACGTTTGGGAGGTCAAGTGGGCGGGCTGAGTGGGTGGGTGGGCGGGTCATTACTTTTTATATTATCAAGACTATAACTCGTCCACTGGTTATCTATTATTCACCATGTCATTCATTAATTCAATAACTTATTTTTCCCATATTCTCGAGTATCATTACTATTACGAACCATTTTTTGCTTCCCGTGCGGCACCTAAAACAACTCTCCTATTCCCCTCTTATTTTTCTCTTTCCTTTCCTCTCTGATCTCGTTAACGTTAACAAAATATTAAACTTTTCATATCAACGTCACATTAATTCTATCTCATTTTCTTTACCGTCTGCCTTTCTATTTGTCTGCCTATCTGTCTTTCTACATCACATACACACACACACACACACACACACACACACCCACACACACACACCCACCCACACACACACACACATAAACCATCCATCACACACAAAAGGAATCACCCCTCACCCTCCTCCCTCTACTTAACATTTTTATAATACAAAGGAACGAATGCTGACAGGATGACAAACGATCCAAACTACCTGATGCTCCCCCCCCCCCACCCACCTACACCCCCCACCCACTAACCCCCCCCCCACCCCCCCGCCCACCCACCCCCCGCCCACTCGTCGTCACCAGCATTAATCTTCCTCACGCAAGATTGCTCCGTTCACTCGAATATTGCAGAGTGAAAGAGCGAAAACTTTGTGAGCTAATCTTAATGAGTTTCAGGAAGTGACCTCGGGAGTTTCGGTGATTTTTTGGAGACTCAGACTTTTTCTTTTACGCGTTTGATTTTTTGATTAATGTTTGTTTATTAAATCATTCTTTCGAAAAATTAGAGAGAAATACATAACAAAGGTCTCATTCGTCTTGAATTTTTTTTTAATGTGCCTCAAAAAACTGTCTCT
>JACEEZ010006337.1:543585-546085 GCA_016584305.1 Chionoecetes opilio | reverse complement strand
CATCGCCAAGTTCGTGATAGTTGCAGCGAGTTAACAGTTAAGCCTAAGAGTGTCAGGGAGACTCAGCCACACGCGAGCCTCTTTTAACCTTTACTAAAACCCCAACAATTTTAAGAGATTGCCCTTTACTAAAACAACAAAAATTTTAAGAGATTGCCCTTTACTAAAACAACAAAATTTTTAAGAGATTGCCTTTTACTAAAACAACAAAAATTTAAGAGATTGCCTTTTACTAAAACAACAAAAATTTTAAGAGATTGCCCTTTACTAAAACAACAAAAAATTTCTGAGATCGCCCTTTACTAAAACAACAAAAAATTTCTGAGATTGCCCTTTACTACACAACAAAAAATTCTGAGATCGCCCTTTACTAAAACAAAAAAAAATTCTGAGATTGCCCTTTACTAAAACAACAACAAAATTCTGAGATTGCCCTTTACTAAAACAACAAAAAATTTCTGAGATTGCCCTTTACTACAACAAGAAAAATTTTCTGAGATTGCCCTTTACTAAAACAACAAAAATTTTCTGAGATTGCCCTTTACTAAAACAACAAAAAATTTCTGAGATTGCCCTTTACTAAAACAACAAAAATTTTCTGAGATCGCTTACTTACAATTCCAGAATTTTAGGCCTTTCAGTTTTTTTAGTCACCAAAACCAGGTAATAAATTAAGGTAGAAAGGAGAGTTAAGCTAATACCAAAACATGATTGCGATCCTGTTGTATATTTCTCGATTACATTTATATTTACGGATATGGTGGACACGGTGACGATAAAGTGCTTTTACTGCTGTACAAGATTTACCTCAACATTTCTCTTAAAATGATGACGTATATACAATAGTTTCCAGCACGAGTGAGTGGGTTGAAATAAGAAGGGAAGCAAATGCATGTGGTACTTATTCAGGCGCTTAAGCTCTCCTATAACATACATTTCGAACCCTTAACCACACCTGCACGCCATTGTGAGAGGATCCGTCGATACAATCTAATTCCATAAAGGTCGTGTGTGTGAGATCAGCCACCACATTCCTGATTGGTGGTATTGATCAACGTCTGAAACCAATACAGAACCCTCATAGCGAGTAGCCTCTCCTCCTATACCACTCCGCCTCTCCTCCTACACCACGCCGCAGCCCCTCAAGCCTCCCACCCACAATGCAAGACTATAAGCTGCTCTAGTTAGCTATCCCCCTTCCATTCACTGAGGCTCTGGTGCGGCAGATGTTGAGGCGGCCATGGCACACACGATAGTTTCCTTGTTAGCGTCTCGAGGCCATGATTTATTACACACACACAAACTCTCTCTCTCTCTCTCTCTCTCTCTCTCTCTCTCTCTCTCTCTCTCTCTCTCTCTCTCTCTCTCTCTCTCTCTCTCTCTTTTACCCTCTTTCGGTTCTTCCTTCCTTCCCTCACTTTATATCATTTTTTACCATTCTCTTTATGTGGATAGACCTAAATCTCTCTCTCTCTCTCTCTCTCCTCTCTCTCTCTCTCTCTCTCTCTCTCTCTCTCTCTCTCTCTCTCTCTCTCTCTCTCTCTCTTCTCTGTCTCCGTGCTCTCTCAATTCTCTCTCTCTCTCTCTCGGTTAGGTGCTCAGTGTGACATTCTAAATTCTTCTCTCCTGACACGTGCACTAAGGAGACACACTAATAAAAACACACGCACATGAATGATGCACTCAGCGTGGGCCTGTGCAGCAAACCCGTGGCACGTGTGTGTGTGTGTGTGTGGTGTGTGTGTGTGTGTGTGTGTGTGTGTGTGTGTGTGTGTGTGTGTGTGTGTGTGTGTGTGAGGTGTTGAATGTGTGTGTGTGTGTGTGTGTGTGTGTGTGTGTGTGTGTGTGTGTGTGTGTGTGTGTGTGTGTGTGTGTGTGTTTGTGTGTGTGTGTGTTCGCCAGGTTGCCAGCCGACGCTTCTTCCACGAGACAGTTTCCATTAACGGGTGGTGATGATGGAGGAGGAGGAGGAGGAGGAGGGAGAGAGGAGGAGGAGGAGGAGGAGGAGGAGGAGGAGGAGGAGGAGGAGGAGGAGGAGGAGGAGGACGTCGTACTTCGCGTAATGAATGGTCTTGTTGAGAGATAAAGAGAGAGAGAGAGAGAGAGAGAGAGAGAGAGAGAGAGAGAGAGAGAGAGAGAGAGAGAGAGAGAGAGAGAGAGAGAGAGAGAGAGAGAGAGAGAGAGAGAGAGAGAGAGAGAGAGAGAGAGAGAGAGAGAGAGAGGAGAGAGAGAGAGAGAGAGAGAGAGAGAGAGAGAGAGAGAGAGAGAGAGAGAGAGAGAGAGAGAGAGAGAGATTTTATCATAAGTTTTTCGTCGCATTTATGAAAAAGAAGATACATTGTTATTAGTTTACTGGACTGAACATTCTTTCATTTGTTTTGGCATTTTCGTAACAACTTCTCGCAACTTTTTTTTTATTTTCTATTTTCATATTCCAACCTCTTCAATTCTCTTATAGGTCATGACCACACACAGACCACACACACACACACACACACAC